>PVJA010044456.1:0-16128 GCA_004027025.1 Myocastor coypus | reverse complement strand
AGTATCAAATATCTTTGACTTAGCTTGTAAATGATATTTTCTGACCATCATTGATATTCTAATAACTTTCCATACAATGTGATATAAGCAGTTACACAATTTTGACACAGATATTTGGAAATTCAAGGAAATACAAAATTGTAGCCTGTCAAGAATATGGTTTTTGGCACAGTCTCTTATTTTCAAGTACTACTCTTGAGAGAATGACAATTCTTTTCATTGATGACCTTTTCCCCACAATTCCCTTTCACAAGCCACTCTCCCTTCTCCAATGAATAAAACCTAAGTGCAGCCCTGGGTTGCTTTCTTGGTTCTGGGAAGCTATAACAAGTACAAGCTCCTTTCAGCTAAACTAATTATTTCTGCAGTGTGATGCTGTTCCTAAGCATGGTCCCCTTCTGAGTCCCTGATGATCAGGACCTCCATGTCTTTCTGGAAATACCGTTCATCCTTTAACAGCTAGCCCTGGCCTGGCAAGGATGACAGAATGTGTACCTGCTTTCAGTGTTTATGTAACTGATCCCTCTCCATTAGTGTTATCTTATTCCTGTATTTGTTTTTATCCACTCATCTTTCCTTGGTCGCTTCACCAGAGGATGACAAAATGCATGGAATAGTGCAGACCTATAATCCCAGAGCACGCTGACAGGCTGCAACATGGAGACTGCAAATTTTAGCTCAGCCTGAACAACACAGCCAGATCTTCTCTCAAAAATATTAGTATTTAAGGGCTGGGGAGATAGCTCAGTAGAATAAGTGCTTGCCTGGCAAGCACAAGGGCCTGAGTTCAATCCCTAGTTCTACAAAAAGGAAAAAAACCAGAATATTCTTTGTCTTATTGAGACAGGGTCTCTTCATGCATTTCAGGCTGGGCATGAGCTCAGTTTGTAGTCCAAGCCTGTTTCAAACTTGCAACAAGCCTCCTGCCTCAGCCTCACAAATTCTGGGATTACCGGCATCTGTCACCACGCCCAGCTGTAAAAATATAATTTTTAAAAACAAAATTCTGGTGATTGTAGTTCAGTGTGAATGCCTTGAAATTTGAAGCTACAGCCAGAGCTGCAGGCAGATCCCGGTTCTAGTGACCTCTTGACCCCTCGCATAAGCATATCTCTCAGAAACAATGGCAAGAAGCACAGTCAGACACGCACGCACACACACACACACACACACACACACACACACACAGACCCTGCACCACATGGCTTTGCACACACATGGTAGAGGCAGGAATATCTTCAAAGCATATGGAAGACGAGGAGATGGAGAGGTGTGCTGGGAGCCAGGATGAAGCACAAGAGCCTTGGCAGCACGGGAGGGGACAGAAATAACCAGCAAATCCCCTCTCTGTGTAGCACCACCAGTGATGAGCCTCGACAGACAAGTGACAGGAACAAACAGGACATGGATCTGGGCTCACACACTGGACAGGTTGTGGCTCCAGATGGCAAAAAAAAAAAAAAAAAAAAAAAATCAGAAGAAAAGAAGAAAAGGAATCATGAACAACAACAACAGTTTTAGTCAGTTTGAACATTTTCAAAGTTTCCTTTCATTGTTGCTCTCTTCTGGGAATCCAGCTGAACAGAGTTGAGAGGTGGACTCCCCGGGGATGTGAGTGATGCCAGAAGCTGGTGGCAGAGCATGGGCACAGCTTGGCCAGCTCCGGAGACAGGTGGGGAGAGAGTGCTCACTGTGGGACCCAGGCGACAGGCTGTCAGGACTTGTGGCTTGGACTCTCTCTCTCTCAAGATACAGAAGCTTTGAGCTGTGCAGCATGGACAGCTGGGCCCGAGCAAGGCCTGTCTCCTGCCGCGGTCAGCCGCTTCCTTTGGAGACACTGTGGCAGGGCATCCTGCCACGCTTTGCTGTGCTGCTGGCACCACGTCAGGATGTGCACAGTGCAGAGGAGACCAGGCTGCCGGAGTGGGGAAAGCAAGGGAGGATGGCTTTCAAATACTCTCTGCATGACAGAATCTCCTGGAGACTGTCCACTCCCTCACCTGCAGTTCGTGGGTGTGTGTGAAATGTGAGATGTGTGGATAGGAGGTGGCAAATCAGGGACGCTTGCGGGGAAGCCACTCAGACTCCAGGGAGGCGATTGGTTCCCTTGATCTCACAACGCGCCCTGTCTCTTCTGCGGTAGAGATGCCCAGGGAAGAGGAGCAAAGGCCATGGCTGCTGTCAGCACCATGTACAGCAACCCCGCCTCTGAGCCAGCGAACATGGCCCATGTGTCTCCTCGCAAGACAAGACCTAGTTCTTTAGATTCAGGCCAGGGTAGGGCCCATCCAGCAGCATGGATACTGAACCAAGAATGAGAGTTCTTCTTTCCTTCCCAGATTTCCAAGAAAAAACGAAAAACAAAAAACAAAAAAAATAGTCATCTCCAGAACTTCATAAAGGAGAGAAAGAAATCAGCTCTGTCCTCCTCAGCCTGCTAGGCAGCATCAGATTCATGGTCAAACTCCACTCCAAGGCCTTTGGATAGGTGGACAGCAAGCATTCTTCCCACATGCTGACTTCCTTGGCAAAGCTAGTGCATGAAACAACACATTTTGTAAATCGATCTCACCTAAACTAACATAAAATTATAATGTTTCTACTGAATTTGGGATGAATTTGTAGCCACAGGGGCACTGAGAAACTTAGAAACATGACAAGTAGTATATCAAGAAATATGGATAAAAACAGATGTTTAAGTTTTTAATCTTTTTTTTTTTTTTTTTTTTGTGGGACCAGGGTTCGAACTCATGACCTTGCACTTGCCCAGCAGGCACTTCTGCCTCGGAGCTATCTCCCCAGCAAGTTTTTAAAAATTTATTACAGTAAAATACACACTGACCTGCATCGCCCTCAAAACCCCTTCAGCCACCACACTCACTTTGCACACACTCGTCCCATCATCCTTGCCACTTTCTGCAGCAGCTCTGGAGTCCTCTCTCCTTAGGTTCTTTGGTTGCTCTCTTCTGGCTGCCTCCATGTCCTGAATTCATTCAAAACATTTCCCTTTCATGGTCATTTGGATTGAGAGCCAGCAACTGCATGGCATGGTCCAGTGAGCAAGTGCATGAGGACAAAGTGTGGCATATTTACGAGCCGCCTTCCTGTTGGGTGGAGCTTGGCAGAAGCATGCGCATTATATTTTTATCACCCCTGGCAAAGACCCTGAGGAAGAGCTGTACAGCTTCTGTGGGGGTGACAAGAAGGATCAGATAAGTGCATTCAAACTGAGGGGAAGGATCTGAGGGAATGGCTGGCGAGGTGTTATTGTTGTTGCTGCTGCTGTGTTATTATTTTTAATGGAACTTTGACCAGCACTTGCAAACTGTTGTTCTCCTGCACTTTGATGGTAGGGCCTTGCTCACCAGCTTTCTGTCTCTGTGCCTCTACCTACCTAGCTTCCACACAGAATCCCAAATGAATACACAGCCAAAAGCATTTTGGGATAACTAACGCACTGCCTACATGTGATACAGATGTGTAATTCATTTCCATGGATACCACACTTATCACAGAATATTCTTCAGTAGCATAAAATTACTACACACTTCCAATAATACTCTAATTCCTAACAAAAATTCAGCTCCTCAAAGATATCATTTTCTTTCATCATCCTTTCCTTTTTTTTCTTCCCCTTTTCATTCATTCAATACTGAGAACTGAACCTAGTGGTTTTTCTCTGAGCTCCACCCCAACCCTTTTCTGTATTGTTTTATTTTAAGACAGGGTCTCACTGCATTACTAAGTTGCCCTTGATGAATCTGAACTTGTAATCCTCCTGTCTGACCTTCCAGAATGCTGGCACGAGACATGCTGAAATACCTGGCTGCAGGAATTATTTCTATGTTCCTAAAGATTTTTGAGCAGTCTGGGCTGAGAACAAAGAGAAATTTAAGGAGTGAAGGGGTCACCTAGCGAGTAGTACCTGGCAGGAAACACGCTGTCCCTGGTCACAGCACTGTTGACTTGAGGAGACAGTCCTGATGCAGGAAGATGACGAGAAAGCTTACACGTGTTCATTTCCAGTTAGGAGGAGTCCATCGGTTAGAAAGAGCAGGAAGGCCTTATGAAATCTGCTTCAAGGTACTTCTGGGTTTTCACTGGGAAGCAGTAGAGCCTGTCTGTTCCTTCCAAGAGAGTGAGGACCAAAGCCACCACCTTCCCAAAGCCTGAGGCCCTCTTTCAGCTAAAACCATGATGCCTGAGATTTAAAGGGACACTCCCTTAGAATGTGTGGGAAACACATTCTAGATGTTGTGATCTCAAAGCTGCAGATCGCAGAATAGTCTCATGTCCAGTGCTAAGACTGATGTCCCAAGGCATCCAATTACTGTTGACTCTTATTTGGTTTGTTTGTTTGTTTGTTTGCAGTACTCTGGATGGAATCTAGCACCTTAGTACTGAATTAAATACCTAGGTCTTTCAAAAGAATGTTCTAAATTTGAGGTTATTTCTCACTAAGCTTCCCAGGCAGGGCTTGAACCAAAGAAGCAGCAGGCTTGACGCATAGACCACTGCTGCTCAGTAGCCTCTCCAGGCAGCTCAAATTCCAGCAGGTGAAGTTCCCCACCAAGCGGTTGTTTGCTTGGCTTCCAACCAGGATGTGGCTCAGCTGCTTCTCCGTCAGCATGGACTGGTATGATCTGCAACCCATTTGAAGGTAGCAGATATTGGGTAGGAGTGATTCCAAACCACACAGAGAACCCAGGGTGTCACAGCCTCTTAAATCCAGCCTCTGGAGCGTGGGCACACTCACGGAGAAAACTCAGCCTCGGGAACAGCTTCCCAGCTTCACGGCTAATTAAAAGTTCACATGAGGCTGGAGGGTTGGCACTGAGCTGCCAAAGCTGTTGACATTTGTCCAGATTAAAAATAATCCACCATTCATTGTATCAGAGATCTTCCTGGCACTCCGTCTTCCCAAAAGCGATTTGGGTTTTGTGCTTCCTGTTGCTAGACTGGCAGTGTTTTGGCCCAGGGTGCAGCTCAGCAAACAATGCGGTTGGAACAGACTGGAAGTGAAAGGCAGCTTCTCTCTCAGACTCATTTCCTCTCTTCTTCATTCTCTTCCACTCTTTCTTTCTTCTTTCTGTCCTTCAGTGTTTTATCAGACAGCTTACCAGTCACTAGGACAACATACCTGACACCCACAGTTGAAAGGAGGAAAGACTCCCTTTTCTCAAGGTTCAGTCCTTAGGCTCTACAGCAGAAACAGCTTCATGGAAGGGCTTGGTGATGCCGCTGACATCATGGCAGCCGGGAAGCAGACAGATTAAGGGAGGAGAGGGAACAAGACTGTCCCTTCCAGATCTCACCCCAGTGACCTGCTCCAATCAGACCCACCTCCTAACAGCACATTCTGCATGAATCCATCCATGGACAGATCCATTGTAGAGCTCAGTGCCCCATGAGCCAATCACCTTGCACACATCTGAGACTTTGGAGAGACTGTTAGACCTCAATTGTGTCAGGTATGTTATAGTGGGGGAACTCAGGCTTTGGCACATGTCACAGTGGTGCCCTATGGAAGTATTATGCCCATAGGCTCATGCTCCAATCCAGAAAGCAGCCAGCCAGCCTTCTGGACTGTAACTAGTCAGGGGCACACTGAACACTGAGCATGCAGAAAGCACTCTTCTAGGCACAGGACCCAAGAGAAAGAGTCCGCTTAGCTCAGACTCTAGAAATAGGACTTGATCCGGTGCTGTCCTGAAATCTCAGAAGAGCCAAGGTGCAGGGAATCAGGGTTGCAGACACAAAGGTCTTACAAGGTCATTACCAAGCTGGGCACTGCTTTGTAGAGATTGGCAGTGACTTTAGTTTGCCCGCTGTGCATCTCTGGAGAAAATGCATGGAAACCCCATGCCTAGGCAGTCTTTGGTGGAAAGAATGGGCAGAAGCCTTTGGTGGAAGAATGGGCAGTTGGCCTCACTGAAACCCATTTTGGACCATAGTCACCTTGGTGACAAATTGAGAAGATAGGAACTTGGTCCAACTCTGATGTCTACTGGTGGAGCCCTTGGCAGGTGGTTAGTAGATAAGGTCAACAAGTTGGGGCTCCCTGATTGAATCCTGCTGACTCTCAAATAGAGTATTCCCGAGGAGACTCATACAGATCACCCAAAAAGCACTGCTTGCAGCTGCGGTTGGCTGCTTTGCTTCACATGGAGCAGGCTTCATTAATCCCTGGGATGTTTACACTGTTCTAGTAAAGAAAAACCATCACAGCTTTTGATCTCCTGAAAAGGGTTAGAACTTACATATTTCCATGTCAGAAAGTGAGTCTGAAGGTGGTAAGGTTCCCAAGAGCAGGATAGCAGCAAGTATTCTTGTGTTCACACTCCCATTGCCTTAGTCATTTTGCTATTAAGAAATCCAAGAGCTGGGTATTAGGTTTCTAAGGCATTCGAGTTCACAATTAGTACCCATGACATTCCAACATCTGACAATTTTAAGAGTCCGTTTTTGTGGCTGTTCTCCATTGCCAAGAATGAGATCCCTTAGTTAATGAAAGGAAGGACACAGAGAGAGGCTGTTTCTGTTGCATTTCAGGGATTAAGGGTTAATCCCATGTTAAGCCATTCTAAGGCACCAGTTTCCTACCATAAAGGTGAAAGATACAGGACCATGAAGGAGTTTGTCATTGGGCTGCTGCACATTTCCCAGGCTCTTATGGTATCCACAGAAGTCTTCCTGGAGGAAAATAGTGCTTGAACATGGCCCTGAAAGTAGAAGCAGATCTGGACATGAAGGCATCAAAACCAAGAAACAAGAGTGGCAATATGAGGCATGAGTGTGTGGATGGGTGCATGGATGCATGGATGGATGCATGGATCACTGCATGGGTAAATGGATGGATGGGTGTGTGTATGCACGGAAGGATGGATGGGTGAATGGAGACAGTGTACTCCTGTAAAGTCAAGTAGACTTATGTCTTGAGTAATAAGAGAGATGGGATGAGAGGACCAGGTAGAGGGCATTCATAGGGGAACAGCATCAGCACAGAGTCGTCATCTTCCAGGGTCTGTGTCAATTTCTGGTGCTAGATACTTTGGAGCCAAATATATAGACAGTGGCTTTCAATTTTCATTTTTCTCACAAACTATGAACTTGGAAAGTCTCCTCGTAGGTGGCTAGCTATCCTTCCTTGCTTTTCTATACAATCTCTTCTTGTTATTCTTCCATACTGTTTATAAAATTTTTTGTTGCTATCACTTACCCACCTCTTGGCATTGATAGATTGATTTTAAAATGTCATTTGTATATTTTATTAACTATGCAGCAAGGCTCTTCCCCTGCTATGAAATGTGAGTCTCATTTCCTTTGTAGTTATTTCCCAAGGATACAAGTTTTCTTCTTCTTTCTCTTCTCTTTCTACCTCAATATATATTTGTATTTATTTTCACTGCTTACTTTTTTCGTGATTGCTAATTTTTGGAGAGTATTATTCTTTAAAAGCTATCACCTACTCCCCAAATTTATAAAGCATCATTTGATCATTTTAGAATATCTTTTATTTGGTTTCCACATACAAACCTTAAGCTTTGGTACACTCTTACAGCACATAAAGCAGGAATCTAATATTTCAACACAGTTAAATGTTTTCCTGGTATCATTTATTAAGTTTTGATCACTGATCTATTTTTGGATTTGTTCTGTTTTTTGACTCATTAATTATCTGTATATTCCTGCATGGAAATGAACTTTTTCTTCAATGATATAAATTTTCTCCAATGTTTTTCAATATTTCAGAATATTTTAGGACCGGTGGTATAGCTTAGTGGATTAAGCACTTGCTTAGGGAAGTGCAGGGGCCAGGGTTTGGTTCCTGGCCCTGCCTGTCACACCGGCCCCGCTCTCATGCTTGCTGAGCCAGCGATGGAGTCTGGGAATGGTGGCGTGCACCTGTAATACCAGCACTGGGAAGTACAAGCAAGACGATCACTAAGAGTCAGTAGTAGTGAGACCCTGTACAAAAAAAGAAGAAAAAAGGAAAAAAGAAAAAGACAATATTTTTCATTATAAATGATTATTTACAATTTATTCATTTTTAGAGCTGGTAATTGAATCAGGGCCTCTAATATCCAAACACAAGCTTTATAATTAAGTCCCAGTCTCGCTTCTATTAATTTTGTATATTTATTGCCTTCCTTTCCCAAAGTACAGAAGACGGTGACATAAAGTACAGTTGACCTGTATATAATGGTCTTAAATCCAGTGAGCCTTCCAAGGTCTTATAACAACACTGATTTATGTATAAACCGGTTTCTATGTCCCCGGTAGAAAATCATAGAGCCAAATCATCAAAATTTCACCTTTAAGTTTCTAGTCCACAATGACTTTTTGCTGGTGTTATCTCTCAAGCCCGAATATGCAGAATAACTTTGATTAGAAGGATAATGATAAGCATTCTTGTCTTTTTCTGAGTTCAGAGGGAATTATTTAACCTTTCCTCATTTAGCAAAATACTCTTAACATATTGAAAAAGTTCTTTTCTCTTCCAATTTTGCTAATCATTTTTATCCTGAGTGGATGGCAAATGTTAAATAAATTTTCTGCATATGTTTAGGTTCTTTTTTTTTTTCTGTTTCAAGGCGTTAATATTGCAAATTGTACTAATAGAATTTAAATGTTGGACTAAATCATACATTTCTGGAATAAATCAAACTTTCTCATTATGTATTCTATTTTGTAGATATTGAAAGATTAGTATTGTTAGTACTCTGGTTTGATTTTTTTATAGATATACAAAATTAAAGTAGTCATTTTATATTTGCTTCTTATACTAAATTTCCCTAGTTTTGGAGTCCAAATGAACTGCCCTTACAGTATAAGATGGTAAATTTTTATCGCCTTCTATTTTCTGTGAAATTTCAGCTTTTGGATCTTAAAATATTAGTTTATATCTAGGTCTAGTGCTTCCTTCTTGAGAAATGTTTTAATTACTAAGTCATTTCCTTTGACGTTTAGAAAGCTGCTCATTTCTCTTTATTTCTTATTTATTAAACCTGGGAAAGTTACTTTTCCCTGGTGTATCTTCCATCTACTCTAAGATTTCTTCAAATTTATTGGTGACTAACAGCAGTCCAAATAGTCTCTTGTGTATTTAGTCTCTTCTACTGCCCTAACTCCCTAGCAATATTCTTTTCTTTAATTTTATTTTTATTTAGTTTTTATTCTTTATTTGGTATAGGGTCTAGCTACACAACTTGGATGCACACTGATCCTCCTGTGGGAGCCTCCTTAGTGCTGGGATTACAAGTGTGTGACACTCTTCCTGGTTTCAGTGGCCCACATGTCTTGCTGGGGCTGGTACACCACAGGGTTCTAAGGATCCAACCCAGGTCCTTAATCTTGCCAAGCAGTTGTTTAGATCACTGAGCTAGCTCCCCAGCCCAATATTATTTTCTATTCCTAGTATTTTATTACCTTTATTTTGTCCTTTTTAAATCTCATAGTTATTACTATCATCAAGAATTTATAACATATTGGTGAAGTCATTAAACTTCGTTTTCTATTGCATCATTACTACGTTTCTCCTTTTACCTGTCTATTGTTTGTCCTGTGTTTCACTCCCTTTTTCATACATTTTATATCTAGCTCATTATTTTTCAGCCTTTGTGTTTAAAACTTAATTAAATAACTTTGAATAATTCTAAGTTTCATTGGTTCAGATGGTTGTTGAATGGCCCTAAGTTAAAACCTTCTACTACTTAAATAGCAAAATTCAAAAAGATAAAAATCTGGCCCCACCTGAGACCTTCTCTGGCCTGCCTGAGACCTCCTTTGGCCCACCACAACTGCAGCCTGCAAAGCAGCTAGGCCCTCCATGGGAGTCAGACCTTCGGCCCCACACAAGCATAGGCTATCCAGCACCAGGTCCACCATGTGAGTCAGACCTCTGGCCCGAGGCAAGCTTAGCCTATCCAGCAGCCAGGTGAGCCAGGTGAGTGAGACCTCTCTCCCTAGACCTACAAGCCACTCGGTCGACCCAGCAGCCCAGACTGAATGACTAACCCACAGGCATGCAGTCTCCCAGCAAAGGTCACTGCTATAAAGAATGATACAGACAAGGAGCAAAATGCAATCTCAGGTCCTGAACCTACCTATAACAGATACAAAAGACACTACCATACAAGAAAATGGGAATCATTCAGATGAAATCTCTCAATAGATAGCTTCAGAGATAAACAGACAAGTGTAGAAATGTATAGAGCAACTCAGATCAGAGATAACATATGCAGTAAAAAAAGAAATGCATAAATTAATAGACTCCAAATAGAAAAACAATTGCAGAAATGTATAGAGAAAACCAAAGCAGAAATAACCTCTGAAGTTAAAAAAGACATCTCTAAATTAATAGCATCTAAAGTAGGAGAACAACTATAGAAAGGTAGAGAGGAGAATATGACAGAAATAATCTCTGAACTAGAGATTGAAAGTATAACTATAATGACAGACTTCAGTACTACTAAAGAAGACATTGATAAAAAATTAGAGAATAGAAAAATGATGGATTCCCTGATTGAGCAATATAGGAAAGGGATAGATTGAATGAAACATGGTCAAAGGGATGTATAAAAATATAAAATCTCAATCACAAGCGGGCAAAAGCATATGAACGAAAGTGAAGATAGAGTCTCAGATTTGAAGACACAATCACTGCTAGTGAAAAGGTAAGAAAGGATCTCTTTAAAACAACCAGGATGCAGAAAAATATAATTGAACATCTGCAAGATGATGCAAAAATGAAAAAAGTGAGATTAATAGGAATCAACAAGAAAGAAGGAGTGGACACAAGTGATATAAAAAAAAATATGGGGAGAAGTAATAGCAGAAAACTTCCCAAATTTGAGAAAACAATCAGATATTCAGTAACTGAAAAATATAGCACTCCAAATAACATCAACTTGACTAAAAACACACCCAGACATATAATAGTCAAGATCCCAAAAATCCAGCAAAAGAATAATATAATAAAAGCTGCTAGGAAAAAAAAGATCACATTTAAAGGAAAACCTGTTAGAATAACAGCAGATTTCTAGTCACAAATCATGAAGTCAAGAAGAGGATGGAGCAGAGTGCTTCAAATCCTCCATGAAAACAAATTCCAGCCCAGACTGCTATACCCAGCAAAACTCTCCTTCAAGTATGAAGGAGAAATGAAATATTTCCATGATAAAGAACAACTAAAGAATTTCATGACATCAAAGCCAACCTTACAAAATATACTTAAAAAAAAAATTTAGAGAGAGACCGAAAAGACACGAACTCAACAAATGAGAACAGAAAGAGCCCACCAAATAAGACAATCAATTAAACACAGGAGAAAAAGAGGTAAACAGTAGTAAGCAAAACTCATATCCAACATAAGTCAATGCATTTCAATTATAACCACCAATGTAAATGGGCTCAATTCTCCAATTAAAAGACATAGACTGGCATAGTGGAGAAGGAAGCAAAATCAAACCATATGCTGTATACAAGAAACACACTGAACTCATAAAGAAACTCATAGGCTAACAGTTAAAGGATGGAAAACAGTACTACATGCTCTAGCACCTCAGAAAAAAGCAAGGGTAGCAATCTTGTTTGCAGACACTCTAAACTTCAGACCAAGTTTGGCCAAACAAAATAAAGAAGGCCACTGCATACTGGTTAGGGGAAAAATTCAAGACGAAGAAGTAAAACATAAATATGTATGTACCCAACACGGGAGCAGCAAGTTATATAAGACAAACTTTAATGGACATGAAAAATCTAATATTCAATACCACAATCTTAACAGGAGACCCCTTTATTCCAAAAATGTATGTCAAACAGACAAAAAAGTAACGAAGAAGTAGCAGACCTGAACCAAAACCTGGAACAATTTGACTTAATGGACATACACAGAATGTTCCACCCAAACACTTTAGAATACACATTTTTTTTCAGCTGCACGTGAGACATTTTCTAAAATAGGCCACATATTATACCATAAGTTATGCTTAACTATATACAAGAAAACAGAAATTATCCCATGCATACTATCTGACCACAGTGCAATGAAATTGGAAATAAATGACAAAAGAAACCACGAGAACCCCAGAAATACATGGAAATTAAACAGCACCTTCTCAGCAACTAATGGGTTACAGATGAAATTAAACAAGAAATTTAATAATATCAACAATTTAATGAAAATTCAAACAAAACTTACAGGAATTTATGGGATACAATGAAAGCAGTTCTTAGAGGGAAATTTATAGCTCTGAACTCACATATTAAGAAGACAACAGGAACAAATAAATGCTCTAATGCAACACCTAAACTGACTAGAAATGGAAGAGCAAATGAAATCCAAAGCCCAAAGATGGGAAGAAATTATAAAGATTAGAGCAGAAATCAACTCAATTGAGACAAAGAAAACAATACAAAGAATTAATGAATCAAACAGCTGGTTCTCTGAAAAACTAAATAAAAATGATAAGCCCCTGGCTAACCTCATCAAAAAGAGGAAAGAAAGGACTCAAATTCAAACAATAAGGAATGAAATTACTACAGTCCCAACAGAGATTCAGAGGATCATAATAGCTACTTTGAGAATGTTTACTCTCACAGAATTGAAGACACAAAACAAACAGACAGATTCCTAGAAAAGTATAAATTACCAAAACTGAGTCAAGAAGATATAAGAACTCTCAACAACCCAATAACAGCCAATGAAATACATAATGTAATAAAAAGCCTATTGACAAAGAAAAGTTCAGGACCTGATGGATTCCCCACTGAATTCTACAAGAAATTTGTAAAAGACATAAGCTCAATACTCCTCAACCTCTTCCATGAAAATGAAAAGGAAGCAATCCTCCCCAAATCATTTCTAGAAGCAAGTATTACACTGATACCAAAACCAATAAGAGACACAACTAAAAAAGAACTACAGGGCCCAGCGGGATGGCTCAGCAGTCTAAAGTGCCTGCTTGGGAAGGCTTGGGTGGCTGCAGGGATCACGGTTCGATCCCCGGCACCACATGCTGCGCCAGCCCTGCCCTCAGGGTGGGCTGAGCGGGCCATGGAAATGAGTGAATAAACAAACAAAGGTTCTGAAACAAGAAAAAAAAAATAAATAAATAAATTAATTAATTAATTAAAAAAATGCCGGGCGTGGTGGCTCACGCCTGTAATAATAATAATAATAATAATAATAATAATAATAATAATAATAATTTTAAAAAAAGAACTACAGGCCAATTTCTTTCATGAACATAGATGCAAAAGTTCTCAATATAATTCTCATTACTAGAATATAAGAAATCATCAAGAAGATTAGACACCATGACAAGGTAGGATTCATCCCAGGAATGCAAGGATGCTTCAATACATGCAAATCTGTAAATGTGATACACTATATCAATAGAGCAAAAGCCAAAAATCATATGATTGCCTCAATTGATGCAGAAAAGGCTTCTGACAAAGTCCAAACTCATTCCTGTTCAAAATCCTACAGAAACTTAGAATAGAGGGCCTCTACCTCAATCTGATAAAAGCCATGAATGACAATCCAACAGCTAATATAATTCTAATGGGGAAAAACTGAAGCCTTTTACTCTCAAATCTGGTACAAGACAAGGATGTCCTCTATCACCACTCCTATTCAATATAGTTTTGGAATCATTGGCTACAGCCATTAGACAAGAGAGAGAAATAAAAGGAATAAAAATAGGTAAAGAGGAAGTCAAATTATCATTATTTTCAGATGACATGATAATTTATTTGGAAGAACCCAAAAACTCTACCAACAAGCTACTAGAATTAATACACAAATTCAGTAGCATAGCAGGCTACAAAGTCAACACACGAAAGTCAATGGTATTCCTCTATACAGATAACAAACACACTGAGAGAGAAATTAGAAGAACAATACCTTTTACAATAGCACCAAAGAAAATGAGATTCTTAGGAATTAACCTAACTAAAGAAGTAAAAGAGCTTTTCAGTGAAAACTACAGTACTCTGAAAAAAGAGATCCTAGAGGATTTCAGAATATGGAAAAAATATTCCCTGCTCCTGGATAAGAAGAACCAACATTGTGAAAATAGCCATACTCCGTAAACTGTTATACAGATTTAACGCAATTCCTATCAAAATATCATCAATATATCTCACAGAACTGCAGAAGTCATTCCTAAAATTTATTTGTAACCAAGAAAGACCTCGAATTGAAAAGACAATCCTGGGCAACAAAGGTAAGGCAGGTGGCATTATAATTCCTGACCTAAAATCATACTACAGAGTTACCATGATAAAATCAGCATGGTATTGGGAAAAAAATAGCCCTGAGGATCAGTGGAATAGATTTGAAGATGCAGAAGTAAATACAAACACACTCAGCCACTTTATATTTTACAAAGGGGCCAAACATGTTTACTGGAGGAAAGATAGCCTCTTTAACAAATGGTGCTGGCAAAACTGGCTCTCTACATGTTGAAAAGTAAAACTTGACCCAGGTCTATCACCATGCACTAAACTAAAATCAAAATGGATTAAAGATCTAAATATTAAAAGAGAAACCCTAAACCTCCTAGAGGAGAAAGCCAGAGGAAATCTTAAAGACACCGGGGCAAACAAAGAGTTCATGGACAAGAATCAAAATGCACGTTTAACATTTTTTTAAAAAATCAACAAATGTGATCTCCTCTGGCTGAGAAGTGTTTTCATGTCAAAAGAATTTACCAACAGAGTGAAAAGACAACCCACAAATTTCAAAAAGATTTTAACTAATAAGTATTCAGACAAAGGTCTTCTATCTAGAATTTATAAAGAACTAAAGACCATTAGGGTCCCAAAATTCAAAGACGCAATCCAGAAATGGGCATCTGAGATGAACACACATTTCACAGAGAAAGAAATTTAACAAGTCTGTAAATACATGAAGAAATGCTCCACATTGCTAGCCATTCATGAAGTGCAAATCAAAACAACACTTAGATACTATCTCACCCCAGAAAGAATGGCTACTATAAAGAAATCAACCAACACAAATATTGGAGAGACTGTGGGGATAAAGGAACACTTCTCCACTGCTGGTGGGAATGCAGACTGGTGCAACCATTATGGAAAGCAGTGTGGAGACTCCTTAAACAACTAGAGCTGGAAATCCCATTCAATCTAGCTATCCCACTCCTGGAAATTTTTCCAGGAGAACTGAAAACCTCATATCATAGTGATATCTGTGCACTGTTCACAGCAGCACAATTTGTGATAGTTAAATCTCAGCAACAACCAAAATGCCGATCATATGAAGAATGGTTGAAAAAGATGTTGTGTTTTCATAAAATGGAATATTACTTAGCTATAAGGAATGATAAACTAGAAGACTTCATATATAAATGGATGTGAAATAAACCATACCTACATATGCAAACATTGTATTGTCTTCTTAGTGTAAGGACTCAACAGAATAAATAAATAAATAAATAAATAAATAAATAAATAAATAAATTTCAGGTGATAACAACAGTCTCAGGACCTTGCATTTTCTGCATTCTTAACCCCTATAATGTTTGTTTTTCTTTAGAAGAATGACATAAATACAAACTGCATTTGGAAGAGTTAAAAAATTGATGTGTACTGACAGTGTTAATGTTTAATTGTTTGATCAGTCCTACATACCTATATCTGTTGATCTATACTGATTTGAGGATGAAAATATGTAATGAAACCATTGTTAAGTTTTTCTTGTTTTGAAATTCTGTACTCTTTGTACTCTTATTTGTTACTGTTCTTTTTTTCTGCTATTTTTATTGTTCAAAATAAAATTTTTTGAAAAATAATAAAAGAATAAAATTTTTTAAAAAGATAAAAATCTGCACAGTGGCTCTGGCAAGACAGCTCAGTTGACTAAGGGCTTGCTTAAGCTGTGAAAGTGACCCAGATTCAATCCCCAGCACCACATTCTGCAGGAGTCCCAACGTTGGAGGGGCTGAGCTAGTCACCTAGTCTGGGGATGGTGGTGCATGTCTGTAATCCCAGCCTTGGAGAAGCTGAAAATAGGGGGATCACTATGAGCCAGAGCTGTATAGTGAGACCCTGCACAAACAAACAAACAAACAAACAAATGAATAAATAAATAAATATTTTTTT
>PVJA010044455.1:0-16164 GCA_004027025.1 Myocastor coypus | reverse complement strand
TTTTTTTTTTTTTTTTTTTTGTATGTGCACAACCCTGTGTGTGCTTACTGGTGTGTTTATAATCTCTGGGTGTGCACACATGTCTCTATAGATACATGATGGGATGGGGGAGAGAGACAGAGACAGAGAGACAGAGAGAAAGAGATTTCGGTGTGTGCTTTTCTCTGCTGTCTTCTAGTTCAAGTGTAAGTTCTCTGAATCTTCCTGTTTTCACTACCTCCTGACAACCTCACTTATAACTGGCTCAGCCTGCCCTGGGGGTGGAGCTGGCACAGCATGTGGTGCTGGGATTCGAATCGCAGTCCTTGTGGTTGCCTAAGCTTGCCTAAGCAGATGCTTTAGACCACTGAGCCATCTTGGCTGCCCCTCACTGTGGTTTTATGGACAGAGTAAAATCTGGGTTTTCCTCTGGGAAAGGCAGGAAGCCCAGGGAAAGCCGTGCTGGGCTGAGCCCTCCCTCCCTGGGCCTCTCTATCCCCGCTACAGCTCTGCCCCCAAGGACTACACATCCTTCAGCATCCGTGCCCCCCCGGAAGTGGTCGTGGATGTCGCCCCCAGCTCGCCAGCCAAGAAGAATCCCACAGGTTCCTCCAAATGGCCCCTGGACCCCAGGCTGGAGGTGACCCTGAGGATGAACGCTGCCAGCAGCTGCACGGGCGACCAGAAGGTGAGCATTGAACGGGGAGCATGGGACAGCCAGCAGCCACATCCACTGTGGCGCAGTGCTGGGGACATCTGTGGGACGGGAAAGGTGATGGCGGCAGAGGAGGGGAATAGCCCTCGCTCAGTCAGTGCAAAGGCCTGGGACCTCATTTTCTGAGGGAAACAAGAAGCCACAGCAAAGCTGTCAACCTGGGAGTAACGAGCCCGCATTTCTGCTCTAAAGAGATCCCACTGGCCTGCCACAGCAGTGAGACTGGATCCAAGGGGTGGACGAGAGGCAGGGGCCCCAGACAGCAGGAGGCAACAGGCATGGCACCTCCCTGGACCCTGCCGCCAACAGAACTGCCCAGACCCTCCACTTTTGCTTTGCTTAGGGGAAGTCCTGTCTCCTCGTCGCTTGGGCAAGTCAACAGAAGCCCCGCCCTTCCTTACAGCCGACCCAATCAGCTTCAGCCTCCTGGGGTTGGGTGGGGCTTCAGGGCCGGAACCTTGCTAGCAGAGAGTGGTGCAAGAGTTACATCACCCCCTAGCCCTTTGCAAACTGTCTCCGGACCCCTTTTCCAGGCAAAGCAAGTCTCTCCCTTTCCGAGCTCCCACAGCACCTTCTTCTATGGCATTACAGTCGTCTGAGCTCACCTCAGCCGAGCTGGCGGAGAGCAGGCTTCCGGTCGATGTTTGTTGAATGACTAAGAGAAGTCACTCGCTCTCTGCTGCTCTCTTGTAGGTTCAAATTTGGTACCATGCACCCAAGACCCCTACAGTGCAAGCCATGCTCTACCTCACGGGTGTAGGTAAGCGCTGCCCCCTCCAGCAGGAGGAGCAGACCTTGAATTACTGCTGCTTCTATTATTTCTCAGGTTAGGAACAGGGTACATAATTTTTAACATAAAAGCCTCACAACATTTATGATGCCTCAAGTATTTATAGCAAGAGTAGACGATGACGCTGCTGACACTGTTATCTGATACTGGATGCCATGCTCCCCAAAGCCACTATTCAGATTCCATCTTCACCATTTGTGTCACACCCACAACCCAGCTGTACTTGTATGCACATATCTATTTAATATTAGTTTGTATATACAACGCATTTTTAGATTTTTTTTTTTCCCCCAGAACCGGGGACCAAACTCAGACAACACATTTTTTAGGATCATTTAAGTCCGGGGGTTGGAGGCCAACTTCAGCAACAGAGCAAGACCCTATCTCTTAAAAAAGCTGGACGTCGGGCCAGCCAGATAGCTCAGTGGATTAAAGTGCTTCCTTAGGCAGACGAAAGGGAAAGGGACAGGGTTTCTCCCCAGGGTGTGCCATGCTGGCCCCACCCACAGGGGCGCACTGAGCCGGCAATTGAGACTGGGCATGGTGGCGCATGCCTGTAATCCCAGCACTTGGGAGACTGAAACCAGGAAGATCACTATGAGTCTGATCTGTGCAGTGAGACCCTGTAGACCCTGTATTAAATTTTTTAAAATAATAAAAAGGGGCTGGAGAGATAGCTTGGTAGAATAAACAGTTGCCTGGCAAGCGCAAGGGCCTGAGTGCAATTCTCCATTCCGTGGAGCCGGGCATGGCAGTGCACGCCTGTAATCCCAGCACTCAGGCGTCTGAGGCAGGAGGATTGTTGCAAGTTGGAGACCAGCCGGAGCATAAAGTAAGCTCAAGGCCAGGCTGAACTACATAGAGAGGCCCTGTCTCAAAAAGATAAAAGTAAATAAACAAATAATAAGTAAGTAAGTAAATAAATAAGTAACTCTGGACCTGGTGGTGCACACTATAATGTAATCCCAGCACCTGAGAGGCAGAGACATGAGGATCGTGAGGATCATAAGTGCGAGGCCAGCCTGGGCTACATGGCAAGACTATCTTAGCCAAGACAACAACACTAATAAAATCCTTTTTTTTTTTTTTTTTTTTTTTTGAGACAGGGTCTCACTGTGCAGTTCAGGCTGGCTTTGAGCTCACTTTTGTAGCCCAGGCTGGTCTCGAACTCACAACGATCCTCCTGCCTCAGCCTCCCAAGTGCTGGGATTACAGGCATGAGCCACCACGCCCGGCTAAAATCCATTTTTGACTTGACTCCATCCTGAGAAGTATCGTACTGACTTCCCTGAAGTGCACAGTAAGCATTTAAGCATACACATAACTGAACCTTTCAGGTTTCATCTCAATAACAAGCCCTGTTCATGAACACATATTTAAATAATAATAAGCTATTGGGCAAGTGCAAGGTTGTGAGTTTGAACCCCGGTCCTGCAAAAAAAAAAAAAAATAAATAAATAATAATAAGCTAGCACCGACTCTGCACCAGGGACAGTGATGAGACTTCACATTGACTTTGTACAGCAATCCAGTGAATTTGGCGCTGCTATTATCCCATTTTCCGGATGAGGCAGTTGGGGCCCTGGAAGGAAACAGACCCCGCCCAAGGTCACACAGCTAGGTAGTGAAGTAGTGGACAGGTCCCGGCCACTGTAGACACAGCTGCCCGTCCCTACAAGACAACAGGCCAATGCCACTTGGGATGAGGGTCCCTATGCCATGCTATGGGCGTGAAGGTCAGTGTCAGACGCCCACAGCTTGGGGTCCCGAGCTGTAGTTTGTACCCTAATGTAGAGGGGCGCAGGTAGTAGAGAGCAGGTGGGGAGGTCTAACCGCTCCAGTGTGCCCGAGGGCCTGAACACTTCACAGGGGTGGTGCAGGATTCTTCTGGAAGCCCAGAAGGGTGGGGTCAGACCCTCACGATCTTGTGGGTGTCCCAGGCATGGCCCCGAAAGGTGGGCGGGTAGTCGGGAGCTCGCTGCCCAGGCTGAGCATCCTGCTCCTCACCCTCAGCAACCTTTTTTTTTTTTTTTTTTTTTTGTGGGAGCAGGGTTCGAACTCACGACCTTGCACTTGCCCAGCAGGCACTTGTGCCTCGGAGATATCTCCCCAGCCCCCCTTCTTCTTATATTTATTGAATTTCAGAAATCTCCCTGCTGGCGGATGTCACCCGCTCTGGGAAAGTGAAGTCCACGAGATCCGTGAAAGACCAGGTACCACCCCTCGACCATGACTAAATCCTCCGTCTGCCTTCCGGGGCTCTCCTACAGCGCCTCCTTGTGGGCACAGTATGAACAGCAGTCCATCTCGTGTTTCTCTTGTCAACTATTCAAGGAGAGATATTATTTTATACTGTATGTGTCCCATGTCTTTTACAAGACCACAATCGCCACCGGTTGTGGTTTCACAACCTCTAGAATCTCTCCCGAGTCACCCAGTTAAATGCACACTGGAATTTTTTTTTGTTTTTTTTTTTTGCGAGACGGGGGATTGAACTCAGGCCCTTGCACTGGACAAAATATTTGTAAACAGACTTCAGCTCTGGCTCACGACTCCCACCCTAGGCTATCGTGACTCCCAAGCAGCCGTTGGTCTCGGTGAAGGAGGAGGGAGCAGGGAGAAAGAGAGGTAGCTAAGCCGGGTGTGGTGGCGCCAAGTGCTGGGAGGCTGAGGCAAGAGGATCGGTGTGAGTTCGAGACCAGCAGTGAGCTCAAGGCCAGCCTGAACTGCATAGTGAGACCCTGTCTCAAAAAGGCAAAAAAAAAAAAAAAAAAAAAAAAAGAGAGGTAGCTAGCCAGGAAATGTGTGCTGAAGACACAGGGTGGTAGAGTGTGCAGAAAGGACTTTAATACTGTTGTCCTGGGGTCCCTGGGTGAGGCTTGGGGTGTCCCTGAAGCCTCAGGGACACCTGCACAATTTTTTCCCAGTACTGGGCTCAAACCTAAGGGCGCTGTACCATTAAGCTGCATCCACAACCTTTATTATTATTTTTTCTTTTTAAATGTTGAGACAGGGTCTTGCTAAGTTGTCAGCCTGGCCTCAAACTTGTGATCTTCCTGTCCCAATAGCCTGGTTCTGCCCGCCCAACTTTATGCTGGTGTGCTTGTGTGTGTGTGAGGAGATGCCAGGCTGAGATCCCAAACCGGGCATAGTGGTGCACGTGCCTGTCATCCCAGCACTTGGGGGATCTTGAAGCAGGAGGAGCAGGAGTTGGATGCCAACCTGGGCTAGATAAGAAGACCCTATCTCCAAAAAAAGAAAAAACAAAAACAAAAACCTCTGGAGCCAGCCAGAAGTGCAGGGAAGGGGCTCCGCTCTCGCCCAGTGGCCAAGCGTTTGCCTAGGTGACTGAGAACATGAGCTCCCAGTACTGCAAAGAAAAAGAGAAAACGGGGGATGGAACTCAGGACTCTCACACAACTACATCTCTTAGCCCTCTTTTCTTCTTCTTCTTCCTCTTCCTCTTCCTCTTCCTCTTCCTCTTCCTCTTCCTCTTCTTCTTCTTCTTCTTCTCTTTTTTATTTTGAGACACGGTCTAAGTTGCCCTGAATGGGTCCCACCTTGAGGTCCTGCCTCAGCTCTGTGCCAACAGAGTTTTTAGTGTGGGTATGAATGGCTACCTGCAGTCCCTCACCAGAGCAAACACAGCCCTGCGAAGAAGGCATCATCACTTTTAGGTCCTCACAGGGTGCGGCTACTTAATTTGTTTCATCTTTGGGCGGAGAGTGACTGGCTGCTAAGTATAGACCTATCCTGGCCTGGCAAGTAATTAAGAGTTCAGAAACACAGCAACGAAGCTGATCAGACCCCTGCCAGATACACTCAGCTTTGTTTATTTATTTATTTATTTATTTATTCATTTATTTTTTGTCTTTTTGAGACAGGGTGTCACTATGCAGTTCAGGCTGGCCTTGAGCTCACTTTGGTAGCCCAGGCTGGTCTTGAACTCGCACTGATCCTCCTGCCTCAGCCTCCCGAGTGCTGGGATTACAGGCGTAAGCCACCACGCCCGGTTTCGGCTTTGTTTATTTTGTCGACCCAGCATTTTTTTTTTAAAGCTGTTAAAATCCAGTGTGCTATTTTCAGCTCCTACTTTTAGATGGATGAATGGCTTTTGGGTTGACTCTTGGAGCAGGTAGACATTTACTCTTGGAACCCGAGGTCGTCTGGCGTGGGCCCAGGAAGGGTACCACACGTGGGACTTGGGGTGACAGGAAGCCCGAGGGGTCTGCTTGGGTCCCAAGCTGACTCCTCTCTGCTGGGGTCTGCAGAGCACCTGGACCTGGGGCGCCTCCGGACAAGGCCCCATTCTGCTGGTCAACTGCGACAGGGACAGTTGCGAGTCCTCTGGCATGGACTGTGAGGATGAAGAGGTGTTTGATAGCAAAGGTAAAGCTCCTTCCCCTGCAGCAGGGACCAGGGCTTTGGCTCTGTGAAGCCTTCTGGTCTCTGTGGCCGGAGCTTTTGACAGCCCTCTGAAGTGGGCTACTGAGAGTGTGGGCTCCACCCCTTGCTCAAACCTGGTACCCAAGAAGGATTAGAATGATAGCTGTCTGCAATCCTGACCAAGTCACTCCTGGACCCCTGGGGGTCCAGGGGTCAATTGTTCAATACAAAGTCTAATGGGTGGGAAACCAAGTCACAGAGAAGTTAAGCAGCTTGCCCCAGGCCACACAGCTAAAAAGTAGCAGACTCAGGATTTGCATCCACGCATGCTGACAACAGGGTCTGGGGCAGCAGGTACCGCTCACCTGCCCTGGAAGGGGTGCTAAGGAGCAGCTCAGACTGTGTACAGAGGGGATCTGGTGCCTGCCATGTGCTGTCACTGTTCCAGGAGCTGGGGACACAGCAGTAAACAAACTAATGCAGTCTCTGCCTGTCTGAGTGGGTGTCCAAGGCTAATCCAGGGGGTGAAATCAGAGGCTTCATCTGGAGTTTCCCTAGTGATGGAAGGGAGACAAGGTGACAGGGTGACAGGGTGATGGGCACAGCATGGCTGGACTGCACCAGGAGGAGAGGTCAGCCTGACGACTCGGGGATCTTGTCCCAGACCTGCAGGACATGTCGCTGATGACCCTGAGCACGAAGACCCCCAGAGACTTCTTCACCAAACACCGGCTGGTGCTGCACGTGGCCAAGTCGGAGATGGACAGAGTGAGGGTCTTCCAGGCCACACGTGAGTGCCCCTGCCTCTGCTCTGTCATCCCCTTTATGTCCCCATTCCCGCACACATACACCATGGGGCAGGAATCTCCAAGGGACTGCCAGGGGCTGGGCTATGAAACCAGGAAGTTGTGAGCAGGGCAAGCGGTGGGGTACAAGGCACCATGTCCAGGAAAGAAGAAAGCCAGGAATGGGACACCACGCGCCTTGGCCCCTGTCACTTGCTCCTCGTTGGGCTGGGAGGGACAACTGGCACAAACCTGAGCAGGACACCCAGGTGTCTGGCACCAGATACAGCAGGGGAGGGAATGGAGGGCACAAAGGGTGCCCAGGTGACTTAGCCCAGAGGGATCAGGCACAGCCACATGACCCCTGGGGAAGGACTCTGCAGGCAGGGCCAACGGCAAGTGTCCAGGCCCGGATGCTGGCTCAGTGGCAGAGGGACCGTACTTTCAGAGACACCGCCTCCTTCAGGAAGTCCCCCGGGCTCCCTCCAGCACAAAGCTGGATGGTTGATATTGTAATGGTCATCTTCCTCCCTGGGGAGAAGTCAGGAAGACAGTGACTCTGTCTCCTTTGCAGTCCCCCTGTGCCAACCCCCAGGGTTGGCTTAGATGCAGCTAGAGGAGTTGTCCGGGGAATGAACGGGCAGGTGAATGCTGGGGGTAGGCTGTCCTGGCACCAGGGAGAGGGGACAAGGGATAGAGCTTGAGGATAGTGTGTGTAGGTATGCGTGAGGGCCTGGGACTCCAACACCCCCAGGATGGAGGAGGAAGAGGAGAGTAAGGGAAGGAGAGAGTGAAAGAAGACAAGGAAGGGCTGGAGAGAGCTCAGTGGACTCAACAGGGACCAGGATTCGACCTCTGGTACTGCTCCAGCCCCACCACCAGGTCACGCTGAGCTGGCCACAGAGTCTGGGAACAGTAGCACACACCTGTAATCCCAGCACCGGGGAGAAGGCTGAAAGCAGGAGGATCACTATGAGTCTGAGCTGCATAGTGAGCCCCTGTACCAAATACCTTAAAAAAAAAAAGAAAGAAGGAAGGTAAAGGCTGCTGAAGAGAGAAGGAGGAGCCTAGACCTGAGCTTGCCCTGCCTCTGTTTAGGGGACAAGCTACCCTGTAAGTACAAGGTGGTCCTGGGGCCCCAGCAGCCGTGTCACACCCTGGAGCTCCCAGGTGGCCAGCACAACACAGACTTCTACGTGGAGGGCCTCACGTTCCCCGACGCCGGCTTCCTGGGGCTCATTTCCCTCGGCATCTCCCTGCTGGACACCTCCAACCCGGTAGGTCAAGCAAGGGCGGCCCACCAATTGGGTGGGTGGTGCCGAGTGACCCAGAATGCAGCAGGGGGTGCACAGCCCTGTCTCTCTTCCCTTGCAGGAGCTCCCTGAGACCCTGATTTTCCAGGACAGTGTGACCTTCCGTGTGGCCCCTTGGATCATGACCCCCAATACCCAGCCTCCCCAGGAGGTGTACATGTGCAGGTGAGGGCCGGATGCAGCTGGCTCAGTGACAATAACCCTTGCCCTGGCTCACTGGCAGCCTCTGGTGGGTTCAGGACCATACAAAGTCCGGCCCTTGAAGTCCTAGCATACTAGGAGCCTGAGGCAGGAGAGTCACAAGTGTGAGTGACAGAACAAATAGGGGAGGAAAGAGGACCCCGAATGCCCTGACTCAGCAAGACCCTGACCCAAAATTAAAAATGACACCTGGGGATGTAGCTCAGTGCAGAAGCTCAAGCTGGGCCACCCCAGGAGGTGGGAGCTAGGGCATGACCTCCTCACTGTCCACCCATCTTGGATAGCTGGGGGTGGGCACTCAGGACCCGGAGGCTCCCAAGAACAGAGACACAGAACAGAGCAGGAGCCTCTGCCCAGGCCCCCAGCCAGCCTCCTGCCAGACCCAAATTTAGGGGTCCTGGGGTGCTGCTCTGTTCCTAGTGTTTTTGGAAATGAAGACTTCGTGAAGTCAGTGTCTTCCCTGGCCAAGAAAGCTAAGTGTAAGGTGACCATCTGCCCCGAGGAGGAGAACCAGGACGACCAGTGGATGCAGGTGTGTAGCCTACTTGGAACACAGGGAGGGGGACTGCCCAGTGTCTTTGCCCAAGGTGGCTCAGGCCACCGATTCTCTGACCTTTGTCACGGCCACTGTGAACGCATTCTGGGCCACCCAGGCCAATGCCCCGGAAATGGCCACACCCTTGCCCTGACACCTTCCGTGGCACAAACACCTGGAGGCAGGGTCTGCGCCTAATTCCATGCTGAGGCCCCCTGCACCTTCACCTGCCCATGGGCGAGGCCTGGCCTGGCCTGGCTCCCTTGGGGCAGGGCAGGGGCCAACTGCTCTCCCACTGGAGCATCTTCCGCCCTCCCCAGCACCTCCCGATACCAGGTGCTCCATACGGGACCCTGGCTCTCACAGCTGAAGAGAAGGGTTATTAGGACAGAGCACGCCCTGTTCACTGTGGGCCCCTGGGGCCCCACAGGATAAAGTCAGAGAGCTGTAGTTTCCTGGTGTCTGAGTTATTTTTTACTTCTTGTTGGGACAAATACCCAACACTCAAAATGAAGGAAGGAAAGGTTTATTTAGCTCACAGTTTATGGAGGTTTCAGTCCATATTCGGCTGGCCCAAGGCTGAGTGGAACAGGGCAGAGAGCATCCAGTTCAGGGTGGTGGAACAGCAACAAAATGGTGACAGAGGCCACCAACCAACCAGGGTAGCAGAGCCACAGCATAAGTCTGTCTCTCTGTCTCTCTTTATATTACGTTCAGGCTCTCCGCCTCAGCCTATCTGCCTTAGGCTACACCCATAATCCCAGAAGTACTTAAATCCCAGGGATCATGGATCAAGTCTCAAACTCTAGATCAGTACTAAATCACATAATCCCGGAGCCAGGGCGTGGTGGTGCACACCTATAATCCCAGCACTCAGGAGGCTGAGGCAGGAGGATTGGTGTGAGTTCGAGACCAGCCTGGGCTACAAAAATGAGCTCAAGGCCACCCTGAACTGCATAGCGAGACTCTGCCTCAAAAAGGCAAAAATAAATAAATAAATAAAAATAAATAAATAATAAATCACATAATCCCAAGGATCAAGTCTCAATCTATAGAAGTCCCTGCCTCATGACTGCATGAGGCTTTGGAGAACAACTAGACAGAAACTGTAACACCTGGCATTTGGTGTTCAAGACAGTTACAGGATAAAAGCTGTGCTTTGGGGGTTGGGGAGATAGCTCAGTGGTCTATGTGCCTACCTGGCAAGTACAAGGACCCAGATTCGATCCCTGGTACCACATGCAGTGCTGCCCCAGTAATCCTGCAGCTGAGGAGGCTGAAAACAGGAGAATCACTGGGTCTGAGTTGTGTAGTGAGACTCTCTATCAAAAACATAAATAGAGCCGGGCGTGGTGGCACATGCCTGTAATCCCAGCACTCGGGAGGCTGAGGCAGGAGGATCCGTGTGAGTTCGAGACCAGCCTGGGCTACAAAAGTGAGTTCAAGGCCAGCCTGAACTGCATAGTGAGACCCTGTGTCAAAAAGCCAAAAATTAAAAAAAAAATAAATAAATAAATAAATAATTTTTTTTTGAAGTTCTGCTCCCAAGACCCCTTCTCTGGGGTCACACATGTCACAGGGATTTGCTCTTGATGGTGAGGGTGATCTTTCTCGGGGAGAGGGGTGTCCCATGCCTGCCCGTGTGCTAGGTGCCCAGAGCCCAGAAGCACCGGACTCAGCCCTGCCCCCACCCCTGCGCAGGATGAGATGGAGATTGGCTACATCCAGGCGCCGCACAGAACGATGCCCGTGGTATTCGACTCCCCGCGGGACCGAGGCCTGAAGGAGTTCCCCATCCAACGCGTCCTGGTACCAGTGCGGGGTGGGCGGGGCGCTCTCCTCCTCGGCCTGCTCGCCCCGGGGCTCTAAAGGCCCAACTCCTGCGCAAGCAGATCCCACGGCGGGTGCGGCTGGCCACTTCTGCTATTACCTTGATAAGATCCAGCTCTTCCTTCTCCAGCCTTTGTACCGTGAGCTCAGCTGTCCCCAAGGTGACCCTGGGCGGAGGTGTCTGGCCTCCTTGGGCTCGGAGCGCTTGCTGTGGGGTGGGGGTGGTGCTAGCCGCAGGCTCTGTCACGCGGGCAGGGTTCGGTTTCCAGGGGCTCCCACCAGGAGCGGGGGCTGGGCATCAGGGTCCATTTCCTGGGTGTGACCTTATCAGCTGTAGTGTCCGTGTGTGGGGGGGTTGGGCACACTGATGAGTCGCGCTTGAGGAGGCTAGCCGGTTGATGCAGATTCAGCACGGAGTAATAACAATCATAACAATAGTAATCATTGCATTTGCTGAGTCCGCCTTTCTTGTCAGTCACATTGCTGGGTTCTTTACAGCCACTGACTCATTTAATTCCATGACCTTCTATGGAGATGCTATCAGTTGGCCCATTTTGCAGATGAAGAAACTGAGGCTTAGAATACAGATAGCAGAATTCAAACTGGGCCAGTGTGGAGCAAAGCCCTTCCAAACCCTTCCCCCACATCACTGCTCTGCTTTCCCCAGAAGACCTGGGATGGCACCCTGAGAAATTTGACGAAGGCGTATGGTGTGCTGGTTGGCTAGGATGAACGGCTTCTGGGTGGCCTCCTGAGCCCCAGGCAAGGGGAGGCGGCCCTGCCCACACAGGCTCCAGGAAGGAAACTTCAGCTTGCTGACTGCTGGCCTCCCAAGAACCCCATCCGAGTTGCAGAGACGCCCCACGTTGGAGTTGCAGGATACAGAGATTTTGTTGGATTCCCCAGGCAAGTGCAAAGCGTTAGGGAGACAGCTCAGTGGAAAGAGATCTGGGTTTGAGAGACCTCACCATATGCCATACCAGCCTCGCCCTCAGCCACCCTGAGCCAGCCAGTGAGATCAGGCATGGTGGCGCATGCCTCTAATCCGAGCACTGGAGAGGCTGAAAACAGGAGGATCACTACAAGTCTGAGCTGCGCAGTGAGACCTTGTACCAAATGCATTTAAAAAAAATTAAAAACAAATAGTAGCCCAATCAGGTGCACCCCATTTCAGGGGCAGTGGGGTCAGCCATCAGCCTGTGCTGTGATTTGTCCTCGGTTTCCGGTTTCAGTTCTACCTTGTTCCGTGGCTGCATCTCCTACTGTACCACTTTACACATGACCACAGTCAGGCTCTTCAGTGTCACAAGACCCAGCCCCTGCTGGGTACCTGGCCCCTCAGCACAGGTGTCCCCTACAAACAGCTATGGACCAGCGGAGGTCACAGCGGTGACTGGGGACACTTGCAACCTTGCACCCAAGCCATTTAGCATGAAAAGGGTGGCAGGGTAAAGCCCAGGCTTGTCAGCAGGGCTCTCGTGCTCTTGCCGGCTCCTCCACGTCACCCTGGGCCACTCCTCCTGTCCCCTACCTGGTAGTGGCCCTCAAGGCACTTTCCTGCTTACCCTCACGACAGCGAGCAGAAACACCAAAAAGACACCCAGGATGTGGAGATGGATTTATTTATATCACCAGACATGCATCAGGCTCATTCCCAGAATATCAGGCAGGCCCCCATCTCTGGTGGTCCAGGAGGCAGAAGGGCCTGTCAGTTGGGAACTGATTTATACAAGGTGCATCTCATTGACCAGCTATGCATCACAGGGACCAGCCATTTCGAAGAGACTGAAGCAACGGGAATAGAAACAGGAATTTTATCACCTGGGCAACTAAGAAACTGACATATACTGGCCGGAGGAGGGGGTATTTTGTTAGTCCCTCACCTCAGGACCTCCTTGCACATGCTAGTCCTCCTGCCTGTTCCAGGGCGGGCCAAGACCTTCCCGCCTCAGCAGCAGTGCCCCCTCAGCACAACGTAGTGGCACTCTGTCCATTAAAACAGTGGCCCTGAATCCTGTGTCACTGCCACAACTGGGAAGCCTCGGCATGATGGAAGCCACCATGCACTTAAACAGAATTCAAGTCAGCTCATCCCAGAGGACCGCAGAGGCTGCAAGCTCGCTGGGCACTGTGAGGCCATCTGTGTAGAGCCTGAGAAGCTGGACGTCGTCTCCAGTCTTAAATCACAGAGGGTTTTTTGTTGGTTGGGGGGACAGAGGGGTGTTGAGACAGGGCTTGCTAGGTATTCTAGGCAGGCCTTGAACTCGTGGCAGTCTTCCTGCCTCAGCCTCCTGAGTGCTGGCATTACAGGGGGGAACCACTACGCCCTACAGGGAGGGGGAGTCTGAGCTGGCTGGCAAGAGAACAGCCCAGGCTGCGTGCTGGGGACAGAGGTGGGGAAGGGTGAGGACCCAGAGGCCTAGGGACAGCACCACATGCCAGGGAAGGGGCCCCTGGTCCTATTCTGGATCTGGTTGCCTGAATTTTTGACCAGTGAGTAAGACAAACCAGAGGCAGCATCCATGCTGATCTGTGAGCAGGAGCCACTGTCCTGGACCCCTAGATCGGAGGACAGTGTGAGGAGATGGCCAGCAATCCTAAGTGGGACAGGCAGGAAGCTGGGCAGGCTTTGGGACAGAAGTGGACCCAGGGACACAAAGGTCAGTGGCTCAGGCATGGAATTTCAGAGAAGACAAAGGTCAGGGCCCCAGGAAGGAGCCTCGACAAGGGTACAGGTTAGAGTTGGGGAGCAGCCTCTCTGGGAGTGACAGTGCCTTGGCTGTGTTTAAGGCCTATCCAGGGCTCAGTGCTCCCTTCCAGCTGGGAGGGACTATGCTGGTGTGATTGAGTTAAGGATCTTACGATTGGGTGACCTGAGTGGATTGTATGGAATGACGAGGCCCCTTAGAATGAAAAGAGGAAAGAGGGGCTGGGGAGATAGCTCCATGGCACAAGTGCCTGACTGGCAAGTGTGAGGTCATGAGTTCAAACCCTGGTCCTGCAAAAAAAAAAAAAAGGAAAAGCAAGGTTCAGGAAAGGGAAAGTGAGTGCAGTGTGGATGACTGGGGTGGCAGGCAGGAGAAGAAGCCACACCCTGGCAGCTGCTGGTGGCTGAGAAGGACAAAGAAATATTGCTTCTGCGGCAGGGCCTGCATGAGTGCTGGCAGCCGATTCCCCTGCTCCATTCCTGACAGTGCACATGGAGAAGTCTTGGCCATGCCTTGCCGAGGGGCTTGTTCCAGCCCTGGTCAGGGTGCAGCTCTTGGGGACCAGGAGCATAGCCCTCAGGGCCACCTGACAAGGCTCCACCTCGCCTCACAGTGTGTGGTTTTTTGGGTTTTTTTTAAAATTATTTATTTATTTTTTTCTTGTTTCAGAACTTTTGTTTGTTTACTTATTTATTTTTATGGCGGGCTCAGCCTGCCCCGAGGGCAGAGCTGGCACAGCATGTGGTGCCGGGGATCAAACCCTGGTCCCTGCAGCTGCCTAAGCTTTCCTAAGCAGGCGCTTCAGACCACTGAGCCATCCTGCCGGGCCCCTACAGTGTGGTTTTTTTCATGTGCCAAGTGTGGCTCTAAGTGACACTTTGAGGAGGATTCGTTGCTAGCCTGACTGAAAGCACATGAGGTGCGTAGCATATCCAGCCCAGATCCACCGACCTCCCTTCCACGCTGAACAGTGGTCGTGGCGCCTGCTCTGTACTAGCCACAGAGGGACAGCAGCTCCTTCCTGGGACCAATCCCCACCTTTACATTTGCAGTTGCCCTCTATCCACCAGGGACGGGGTCTCTAACTGCCCACCCTGCCCTATTGCTTTCCCAACACAGGGTCCAAATTTTGGCTACGTGACCCGAGGTCCCCTAGCAGGGGAAGTCACTGGGCTGGATTCATTTGGGAACCTGGAGGTGAGCCCCCCGGTGACCGTCGGGAAGAAGGAGTACCCGCTGGGCAGGATCCTCATCGGGGGCAGCTGCTACCCCAGGTGAGGAGGGGTGGCTGGGACCCAGGAGGCAGGGAAAAGCAGGAGCCAGCAGGAGCTTGCCCTAGCTGTACCCCAAGCAAGAGGGCTCCACAAGCATTGGTTTTTGTTTTGTTTTTTTGTCTTTTTGAGACAGGGTATCACTGTGCAGTTCAGGCTGGCCTTGAGCTCACTTTTGTAGCCAGGCTGATCTCGAACTCACACCGATCCTCCTGCCTCAGCCTCCCGAGTGCTGGGATTACAGGCGTGCGCCACTACGCCTGGCTGGCTTCACAAGCATTGGGCAGGAAAGGAAGCCACACACAGGACAAAGGATCCGGGCTTTGGAGCCCAGTGGATCTAAGCTGAAGCTCCAGGTCTGTCACTGATAGCCATCAATGAGTATTTATGGAGCGTCTGCTATGTGCTGGGACCTGGGGATGCAGCCTCATGTGACAGGCAAGTCCCTGCCGCCATGCTAGTGAGGGAAACCGATAGTAGAGGTGCAAATAGATCAGGCAATTTTGAATAGTGAAGGAAACAAAGAAAAGAAAAGGACAGATGTGAGAGGTAAATGAGCCCAGGCAGAGAAGACCTCTCTGTGGGGCTCTGGCATCTGACAGAGCGTGCACCAAGGCCCTGGGGCTGAAACAGACTGAGCAAGAGGAAGAGCAAGGAGCTCCATCACAGAGGGACTTGAAGCAGACAGTGTAGGCACAGAGAGGCAAAGGAACGTCCCCGAGACCACACAGCTAAGGAGTCAACTCAGGGGCACCAACTTGGCCAATGTAAGTCAGCTGCCAATCCAGCATCTGTGTTGGCATCTGGGCCGATTCAGCAGGCTGCGCTTTCTGAGGTGAAGCTCTGGCCCTCTCCATTTTAGCGACTCTGTGCCTGGGTTTCCCCTCAATGAACTCGGATGGCAATACCTACATTTCTCAGGGGTGAAGGCATTCCAGACTCCTGCATCCCTTCTCTCGCTGGAGGAGAACCCCAACTCCTTTGCAGACTCCTTCTATCAAGGGTCCCCCCAAATGGCCCACCCTTGATAACACTCCTTTACGCCTTGGCAGCAAGGTAACCCGGGAGGTGCACCAGGTCCTGCAGGACTTCCTGGCCGCCCAGCGGGTGCAGGCGCCCGTGCGGCTCTACTCTGACTGGCTGTCCGTGGGCCACGTGGACGAGTTCCTCAGCTTCGTTCCTGCGGCTGACAGGAAGGTGAGGAGTGGGGAAGCCATCTTGCCCACTGGGACCTCAGGACCCCTCTGCCCTCTGCCCAAGGGTCCCGACCTTTCCTGTGTGACTCTGCTTCTCCCCGGGGATGGTGATCCAGGGGCAGTGGCTGCTCTCCGGGCCCCACCCCTCTGACCCCGGCGCTATTCTGCTAGGGCTTTCGGCTGCTGCTGGCCAGCCCCAGGGCCTGCTACGAGCTGTTCCAGGAGCAGCAGCGGCAGGGCTACGGGGAGATGCGGCTGCTGGAAGGGCTCAAGAGTAAGTCGGGGGCCGGCAGGATGGCTCAGTGGTCTAAAGCGCCTGCTTGGGGAAGCTTGGGTGGCTTCAGCGACCGCGGTTCAATCCCCGGCACCACATGCTGCGCCAGCCCTGCCCTCAGGGAGGGCTGAGCCGGCCATAAAAATGAGTGAATAAACAAACAAAGGTTCTGAAACAAGAA
>PVJA010044454.1:0-16138 GCA_004027025.1 Myocastor coypus | reverse complement strand
TTTGTCTTTTTGAGACAGGGTCTCACTATGGAGTTCAGGCTGGCCTTGAGCTCACTTTTGTAGCCCAGGCTGGTCTCGAACTCGGACCGATCCTCCTGCCTCAGCCTCCCGAGTGCTGGGATTACAGGCGTGCGCCACCACGCCCGGCTATCAGATGAAATTTCTTAACCTCAGCGCTGATGGCATCTTGGGCTGGAGAATTATGTAATGTGGTGTGATGTCTTTTGCATTTCAAGATGTTCAGCAGCACCTCTGGCCTCCGTCTCTTAGTCCCTGTAGCATCCCCGACCCCTGCCCTAGCTGAGACAGCTACAAATGTCTCCAGACATTTCCAGTGTCTGTTGGTCTGCAAAATGACCCTTGGGTGAGAATTCTGCTAAAAACATCATCTACAATTCAATAGAAACCCGTTGTAAAGGAGTAACGAGAATGCTGAGGTAAAGAGAATACTGGTCAGGATTTAGACCTTATTGGAGAAGCTATGGCTGAAGTCCACTGAACAGCAAAGTTCTGAGGTTCTTTGGATTTTCTGGACTGGATGGGGCTGGTTTATGTCTACAAGCAGGAGACACCTGAGGATGGAAGAGAGGAAAAAGAAAGTATAAACCCACAATCGGAGATAACTCTGGGGGTGGTGTCAAAATCACAGGAAATTCATCGTGGAATTTTCACTGATTCTTCTTGGGAATGGCAATGGCAATGGCGATTTTGTTAACAGCCAGCACTCAATGAGAGCCAGAAGTCTAGAGTAGACCTGCAATGGCAGTGTCTCTCTACTGCCCTCTACTGACAGTTGTAGCATCATCCTCTTTTCAGAGAATAATTTCACAGGGCAAGCAATGAGTGGATTTGGAGCTGGCAGAAAGGAAATAAATTGATAATTGACATAACTATGTAATATATGCTTCTCGGAATCATTTCTCAGTATTTCACTTGGTACAGTTCTGGAAATTAGTAGATACATTACTGTTAACTGGATGACGGAATTAATTCATGAATACATTGCACAAATGAATGAAAGATAAGGCTGTTTTGGAAAATGCATTTTACCCTGGCTTAAATTTTAGCGACAGCACAGGAAATGACAGTTCTTATTTGCTATCCTTGATCACATCTTCCTACTAAATTGAGGTTAATTGAACAATGTGGCTATCCTTTCCTATTCAACATCAATTTGATAAAACTCTGCTAAACAGTAAGAATACTTTTTTCTCCTCCAAATTCTTTTTTTTTTTTTTTTTGTGGGACCAGGGTTCGAACTCATGACCTTGCACTTGCCCAGCAGGCACTTGTTCCTCGGAGCTATCTCCACAGCCCCTCCCCTCCAAATTCTTGGTTTAATAAAGACTTGTTTATTTTGAGGAAAAAGATCCCAAACATCAGGTGCTCACAAAAAATAACCCACAGTACCAACTTTAGAAAACAAAGACTATTACACTAATTTTCCTAGAGGATGCATTTGACATGCTCTCATTCACAAAAATACATTGTTACATTTGTGTACTTGATGTTACATTGTACTTGATGTGGGGGTGATCATTTCATACCTGCTTTTCCTCTGCTCACTTTTGGCTGTGTAGCCAGATTAATATCTAAAACCGGGCCAACAATCATTCTGCCATCCTCTCCAGCTACAGCAGCCCAAGCATTTCTCTCATTAACATACTGGACAAAGGCAAAGCCCTTATGAATGGAGCAACTGACAATTTTACCATACTTGGAGAAGATGGCCTCCACATCAGATTTCCTCACCACAAAGGTATTCAGATTCCCAATGAACACACAGGATTCATGGAGCGAGGATCTGTCTTGTTGGTAACACTGCTAGCCCTCATGTTTGAAGGTAAGTTGCTGACAGTGACAGAAACTGTAGCTGAAGATCAAGAAAATCTCACAGGAGAGGGATGAGAGGAGATTCGATTCCAAATCTCCTGCTCCCAGGTTTTACGTGGAGTTGACTGCTGCTCAACGCTCAGCAACTGCTCAGTCTCTGTCTCTTCACCAACAATAGGAATACTTGGTGGAAAAATAATTAAAAGTTTGAATCAATCATTTATTAACTTGATTCCCCAGCTGAATATTTAATCTGATGTCTAAGAATAGCATTTGTTTTTTTGTTTTTTTTTTTTAATTTTTATTTATTATTTTTATTCTGGTTTCAGAACCTTTGTTTGTTTATTCACTCATTTTTATGGCCGGCTCAGCCCGCCCCCAAGAGGGCAGGGCTGGCGCAGCATGTGGTGCCAAGGATTGAACCATGGTCCCTGAAGCCTCCCAAGCTTTCCCAAGCAGGAGCTTTAGACCACTGAGCCATCCCGCCAGGCCCCAGCATTTGTTTTTAAGAACGAAACATAAACCAAAGTACTGCTCACTGTCAATTCAGTGCAGCTGACCTGTTGCCCTCTGCCTGTGATTCTTTCCTTTCCTCCATTGATCTTTTTATCCTATTAGGTTGAGCATCACTTTCTGGAAGGGATATTCTTTGACCTGAACTGGTCAAACCTCCCAGTTACATGCTTGTACAGACCACTTTTCTCTTGTATAGCACTGAGTATTTCAGGGCTTTTGCATGCCATTGAGGTTATTTGATTAATGTCTGTCTCCTGGAGTAGGCTGTGCATTTGGTAGTGGCCAGGACCACTTCGGCTTTGCCCTGAGTAGTTTAACGGCTATCTGTTGGATGAATGAAGGAATAAAAACATATGCTAGAGTTTACTAGGGCTAGCTAGACTTGATTTGCTAGCCAAATTTATTTTTTATTTTTATTTTTTATTTTTTTATTTTATTTTATTTTTGTCTTTTTGAGACAGGGTCTCGCTATGCAGTTGAGGCTGGTCCTGAGCTCACTTTTGTAGCCCAGGCTGGTCTCGAACTCACATCAATCCTCCTGCCTCAGCCTCCCAAGTGCTGGGATTACAGGCGTGAGCCACCACGCCCGGCCTATTTTTTATTTTTAAAAAAGATTAAAAAGTAAAAAAAAAAAAAAAAAACCCACTGAAAATGATAGAGAATTTCACTAAATGCAATAATATGAATTCAAAAATAGTTGTTATAGTGCATATTGTTGTCTTTAATATCATGGAATCAGCAAAGATAATTTCACTTCTTCTTTTCCAAACTTTATTTCTTTTATTTTTCTCTCTTGTCTAATTGCTCTGGCTAATGTTTTCAGAATGATGTTGAATAGGAGTGGAGACAGTGGACATTATTGTCTTGTTCCTAATCTTTTAAAAAATTATTTATTTATTTGTTTATTATTATGGCTGGCTCAGCCTGTCCTGGTGGTGGGGCTGGTGCAGCATGTGGTGCTGGGGATCGAACCATGGTCCCTGTGGCTGGCTAAGCTTGCCTAAGCCGGTGCCTTAGACCACTGAGCCATCTCGCTGGTCCTTGTTCATAATTTTAAGGTGAAGGCCTTCAGTTTCTGCCAATTTGATATAATGTTGGCTCTTGTTGGTTTCTCATATATGACTTTTATCAGGTTGATATGTAGACCATCTATTCCAGTTCTCTGCAGGTTTCTTTTTTGTTGTTATTATGAATGAGTATTGTACTTTCTGCATCTATTGAGATGATCATGTGGTTTTTGTTCTTGGTTCTATTGATATGGTGTATTACATTTATGGATTTGTGTTATTTGGACCATCTCTGCATTCCTGAAATGAATCCCACTTGGTCATGATATATAGTCTTCTTGATAATTTGCTGCATTCTGTTTGCTGGTATTTTACTGAGGAGTTTTGCATCTATATTCATTAGAGATATTGGCTTGTAGTTCTCTTTTTTAGTTGGATCTTTTTCTGGTTTTGGAATCAGAGTACTACTTGCCTCCAGGAACGAGTTTGGGAGAATTGCTTTCCTTTCAATTTCATTGAAGCATTTGAGAAAAGTCGATATTGCATCTCTAAGTTTCATGTAGAGTTCTGCTGTGAATCCATCAGGACCTGGACTTTTCTTTGTTTGTAGGTTTTTTAAAATTACATTTTCAGTTTCATTTCTTGTTGTTGAGTTATTCAGTTTGTATGACTTTTTGACTCAGCTTTGGCATTTCATATGTATCTAGGAAACTGTCGATTTCTTTTGTGTCTTACCCTGTGAGGGTAAAGATTTTGAAAGTACGTATTGAAGACCTTCTGAATTTTTAAAAAGTCCTTCTCATTCATTATTGCATGAATTTGAATTTGGGTTTTTCTTTTCCTTTTTTGAGTAGGCTGGCTAGGGGCTTATCAATTTTATTTATTCTTTCAAGGAACCAACTCTTTGATTCACTTATTCTTTGCATTTTTTTCCATCCCCAATGAATTAATTTCTGCTGTAATCTTTATAATTCCCTGCTTTCTTTGGGCTTTGGTCTTGACTGCTCTTCTTTTTCTAGGAGCTTGAGGTGTAGCCTATAAGATTGTTTATTTGGGCTTGTTCTGTTTTCCTAATTGGCAAATTTACCACTATAAAATTTCCTCTTTTATTTATTATTATTATTATTTTTTGTTTCAGAACTTTTGTTGTTTATTTATTTATTTTTATGGCCGGCTCAGCCTGCCCTGAGGGCAGGGCTGGCACAGCATGTGGTGCCAGGGATGGAACCACCATCCCTGAAGCCACCTAAGCTTTCCCAAGCAGGCGCTTTAGACCACTGAGCCATCCTGCTGGGCCCCTATAAATTTTCCTCTTAAGACAGTTTTCATTGCATCCTACAGGTTTTAGTAAGTTGTATTTGGATTTTCTTTTGATTGTAATTTTTTTTTTTTTTTTTTTTTTTTTTTTTTTTTTTTTTTTTTTTTTTTTTTTTTTTTTTTTTTTTTTTTTTTTTTTTTTTTTTTTTTTTTTTTTTTTTTTTGTGGTACCAGGGATTGAACTCAGGATGCTGTGTTTGCCAGGCAGGCATTTATTCACTGAGCTATCTCTCTGGCCCCATAAATAGTTTTTAATTTCTTCTTTAATTTTATCTGTGACCTACTGGTTGTTTCAGAGGTTGTTATTTAATTTCCATGTGTTTGTGGTGTTTTTGTAGTTTCTGTGTCAACAATTTTTGGTTTTATTGCACTGTGATCATATACTATTCATGGGATAATTTAAATTCCTTTGCATTTACTTAAGAGTGCTGTGTGCGGGCACTCCACATCAATATACCATCTATTTTGGAGAATGTTCCATGTATAGCTGAGAAGAATGTGTATTCTGTTGTTGCTGGGTGTAACACTCTGTAAAGGTCAACCTAGTCCATTTCTTCACAAGTTTGGTTTAGTTCTGTTCTTTCTTTCTCTCTCTCTCTCTCCTTTCTTTGTATTTTATTTTTTTGTCTTCTATACTTTCTTTTATTATTATCAGTCTTTGAATCAAGATACATAGCAATGATAGCAGCTTTCTTTTTAAAGCTTAGTATTAAATATTAAATATCTTTCCCCATTTAAATTTTACATTACTCTGCCAAGAAAAAAAATTAAAACTCAAGTTATCTGAACCCTGAACACACTTCCATGATTAGCCAGGCTATGTAAAAGTTGGTAGCTTTATTCTTCCTGCTGTGTAAAGCAGATCTAGGCCCTAGAAAGATGGACCAGGTTATAATTGTTTTTTCAAAAGTGTACTACAAAAATGCATGGCCTGTTATAAGCCAGGTTACAAAGTAGGGATGGGGGTAAAGGGGAGACATTTTTCTTTCAGGAAAAAGAAACAAAACCAATTTCTGAAGTGTCTCAGTCCATAATTTTTCCCAAAGTGGTTGGAGGAGGGGGTAAAATCTCAACATGAGCTTCAAAGTTTTGCCTCTGGAGAGACCAGTAGTTGCTTTACCAAGGAGGGTGCTACAGAGCAGGGAGTGACTAGGTTGGCCCTCTGCACCCTCCCTAGCTGGGGAATGGAAACGGGAAGTCTATGCCCAGAGGCTATCAGAGTGAGCTGACACATGATTGGTACTGATTCTCTAAGAGGTTTCTTAAGAAACAGACAACTTAGTCTTCCTCTCATTCCAGCAAAGAAGTTGTCTTTAAAAGCACTTGGGAAGTTGCTCCTCCACCATGCGAGTGGAAAGGCTCAGAGCAGGGAGTCATCAGTACAGCCTCCTTTCAGGCCATAATGGAATTCCTGCAGGTTGGAGACCCCATAGAAGTGGACAAAGGCTGCTGCTACCACCAAGACGTGGAAAATCTGATGAGACTGGAACCATATGTCAAATTTTCCAGGAAAGAAGCGCTCAGGAATATGAGCAGCATAAAGGCCAGCGCCAGTGATGTACATCACAGCCATGAGGAAAAACCAGCCCATTTGGCCCTACTACCACGGTGGTATCCTTGACAAGGCCCTCAGCAATAGTAAAGTGCATGGTGGGCACAACACCACTCAAGCCAAGTCCCAGGAACACTCCTGCTCTTGTCTGCCAGTGCTTAGGAGTAGCAAACTGGTCCCACTGTGCTACAATGATGGCAGAAATGCCCAGGACACAGATGATGGAAAGGTAGATGAGCCGAGGCTGTGGGGAGCAGTAGAAGGAATAATAGAGCCAGGGGACTAAGCTCCCCATAATCAGTAGAGCAATCCCTGAATAGTCCAGTTTGGAAAAAGTTCGAGAGACTTTCTCTGAATGACAATAGACAGTGTGAAAGAGTCAGGAGAAGCTGAGGCAGAGCACTGCACCCAGAAAGAACATCCCAAAAACCACCTTCTCCTGTAGTGGGGCCATGAAGTATATATTTGGTTGGAGCATGGTCAGGATTCCCCCCAAAAAAGAAAGAGCACAAAACCAAGTAGCTGGGCATGGTGGCTCACGCCTGTAATCCCAGCACTCAGGAGGCTGAGGCAGGAGGATTAGTGTGAGTTCGAGACCAGCCTGTACTACAAAAGTGAACTCAAGGCCAGCCTGAACTGCATAGCGAGACCCTGTCTCAAAAAGACAAAAACAATACAAAACAAAACAAAAAAACAAGTAGATGAGTCCAGATGTTGCCAGTTTCTGTATGGATACGGAAGATACTCTTGGAGCAAGCCCGGAACGAGACAGAGCATGGATGGTCTGTGGCCATGTAATAGGTAGTCATTGTCCTTTAGCCAGTCAGAGAGCACGTCATATGGGATGATCCTCCAGCGTCCCTCCCAGACCTTATACACAAATTCTTCCATGTTCTCCATGGCATTGTGGGCCTGTAGGGGGAGTGTCAGCACCCGCACCGCCTCCTCCTCTTCTTGGGGCACAGGGCATGTTTGCTCGTCTTCGGTTTTGGTTGGGTTGGCGATTGCTCACTTGCCCTTCTCTTCTAGTAGAGGTCCCAGTTCAGCCAGTCCTACCTATCATTTTCTCTGTTACTGGCAGGAGTCCCATTGCCCTGTGCCACCACTGATCCTTTGTGGGAAGACATCTGGCTGGTACTGCAAGACCCTAGAGCTTCAGCTTGGGGTAAGGTTGGGATCTCTCAGCCCCAAGGGGCAGAGATCTCCCTGTGATGGCAGACCGGTTGGGTGAACGGGCAGGCAATGCTGGACCCCGCGGTTCCCCGCGGTCCCCCGCGCTACATCCCGTGGTGCTGGCGGCAGCCTGCGGCCGAGCGGCCCCGATGCTCAGCCCTTTCTTTGTATTTTAAATAAGGATCTACAGGGTATTCAGAGTCCCACTACTAGAGTGGACTCATAGTGATCCACCTGTTTACAGCCTCCTAAGAGCTGGGATTACAGGTGCATGTCACCACACCCAGTCTCAATTGCCATATCAGTGAGCTTCAGGGGTGGGGCCAGCACAGCAGGCCAAGGGATCAAAACTCTGGCCCCTGTGCCTGCTTGCAGGTGCTTGAATCCACCGAGCTATTTGGCCAGTCCTAGTTCTGTTATTTCTTTGCTGATTTTTTTTTTTTTTTTTTTTTTTTTTTTTTTTTTTTTTTTTTTTTTTTTTTTTTTTTTTTTTTTTTTTTTTTTTTTTTTTTTTTTTTTTTTTTTTTTTTTTTTTTTTTTTTTTTTTTTGGGTCTAGCTGATCTACCTCTTTCTGACAATGGTATGTTAAAGTTCCCCATTGCCATTGTATTTTTTTTCATGTCTGTTAAAATTTGTCTGATGCAGGATGGTTATCCTACATTGGGTGCATATATATTTACAATTGTTATCTCTTCCTCTTGCAGTTTTCTCTTAACAAGGATGTAGTGACCTTCTTTAACTCTTTGATTTTTGGCTTGAAGTTGATATTGTCAGCGACGAGGATAGATATTCTTGCTTTTTTTTTTTTTTTTCTAATTTCCTGTAGCATGGAGGATTGTTTTCCATCCTTTGACTTTTAGTCTGTGAATTTCCTCTTGAGTTAAATGTGTTCCTTGTATGCAGTATATTGTTGGGTTTTCTGTCTGTCTGTCTGTCTGTCTTTCTTTCTTTCTTTCTTTCTTTCTGCCTTTTTTTAGACAGGGTCTTGCCATGCAGTTCAGGCTGGCCCTGAGTTCACTTTTGGTAGCCCAGGCTGGTCTTGAACTCACACCAATCCTCCTGCCTCAGCCTCCCAAGTGCTGGGATTACAGGCATGCGCCACCATGGCTTGGCTTTGATTTTGTTTCTTAATCCACTCTGCTAGTCTGTTTCTTTTGATTGGCAAATTGGGGCCATTTACATTGATGGTTATAACTGATATGTATTGGCTTATCTTTGTCATGTTATTTTGCTGTTACAGGTTCCACACTTTCCCCTCTTTTTAATTACTTGCTGTTTGGTGGTGCCTTTTTGCTGTTATTGAAGTTGTGATCACTTCTATTTCTTTCTAGAATATCTGTCAATACTTTTTTTTTTTTAAGAATTTTTTATTTTTATTTAGTTTTTTTTTTTGTTTCAGAATCTTTGTTTATTCACTCATTTTTATGGCTGGCTCAGCCTGCCCCAAGGGCAGGGCTGGCGCAGCATGTGGTGCTGGGGATTGAACCGTAGTCCCTGAAGCCACCTAAACTTTCCCAAGCAGGTGCTTTAGACCACTGAGCCATCCCACCGGGCCCCTGTCAATACTTTTTGTAGGGTTGGTTTGGTGGTCATGAATTTCTTCAATTGTTCTTTGTCATGGAAGGATCTTATTTCTCCATTGAATTTGATAGATAGTTTTGCAGGGTACATCAGTCTGGGTTGGAAGTTATTTTCTTTCAGGACCTGAAATACTTCACTCCAAGCTCTTATTTATTTATTTATTTATTTATTTATTTATTTATTTATTTTGGTACCAGGAATTGAATGCAAGATCTTGCTTGCCAGGAAGGTGCTTTTGCCACTGAGCTATATCCCTAACTCCCAAGCTCTTCTTTTTTTTTTTTTAATTTTTAAATTTTATTTATTTATTTATTTATTTTCTTGTTTCAGAACCTTTGTTTGTTTATTCACTCATTTTTACGGCTGGCTCAGCCTGCCTGAGGGCAGGGCTGGCACAGCATGTGGTGCCCGGGATCGAACCGCAGTCCCTGCAGCCGCTCAAGCTTTCCCAAGCAGGCGCTTTAGACCACTGAGCCATCCCACCGGGCCCTCCCAAGCTCTTCTTGATTTGATGGATTGTGTCGAGAAATCTGCCATGATTCTGATGGGCTTTCCATTGTACGTGATCTGTTTTCTTCTCTCCAGCAGCTTTTAGTATTCCCAAAAGTAATTCTGCAACGCTCTGAAGAAGGAAAAGCTATATTTAAGAAAAGCATCTTGTTTTAGTTAATCTAGTTTTGATTCCCTATTGCTACATTGGAGACTGCTCCAAAATTTAAATTTTATATATATATATATATACATATATATATATATATATATTTATAATGTACATATATAATTAAAATACATAATTTATTTATTTATTTGGTACAAGGTCTCACTACACAGCTCAGACTCATAGGGATCATCTTGTTTCAGCCTCCCCAGCACTGGGATTACAGGTGTGTGCCACCATGCTTGGTTTCAGTGGCTAGTATGCCATGCCCAGGGGCTGGCATGGCATGTGGTGCCAGGGATCTAACCTGGATCCCTGTGCTTTCCAGGCAGATGCTTAGAGTGCTGAGCTATCTCCCCACATCCTAAATTTAATGCCTTTATTTTTAAAATTTTTATTATTTTTTTACAGGACTGGGCTTTCAACTCATGACCTTGCACTTGCTAGGGAGGCATTTGTGCCACCGAGCTATCTCTCTAGCTCCCCAAATTTAATAGCTTTAAATAGCTGGTTTATTTTGTTGGCAGTCTTGTTGGTGTGACTACGTGTAGGAATATGCAGCCCAGCGTAGCCTAGAACTTGTGGCAATGCTACTACCTTGGCCTTAGGCATGTGCTATCATGCTCAGCTCTCTCTTTTAAATGAGTCTAGACTAAGATCCATGTTTTATTAATCTTTCAAAGAAACTGGTGTTTTTTTTTTTTTTCTTCTTTGTGGGACAGGGGTGGTGTTGGGTTTTGATTTTCTTTGTTAAAAGAATTTTTTTATTGTATTTGTACATGTTTGCAGTTTGCAGTTGTCTTGGAATGGTTATATCACATATTACTGTCTTCTTTTCTTTTACAAAATCCCCTTCCCTCATCTTCCCACCTTCCCCCTTCAGCTCCCCTGTCTCATTTTTTATTCTTTTTTTTTTTGAAGAATTTTTAAAATTTTATTTATTAATTTTTTTCTTGTTTCAGAAGCTTTGTTTGTTTATTCACTCATTTTTATGGCCGGCTCAGCCCATCCCAAGGTCAGGGCTGGCGCAGCACGGGGTGCCGGGGATCGAACCGCAGTCCCTGAAGCCACCCAAGCTTCCCCAAGCAGGCGCTTTAGACCACTGAGCCATCCCGCCGGGCCCTCATTTTTTATTCTTGTTAATATTATTTGTCTTAGCTCATGTGACAGCATATAATGTTTATGTTAATTTGGGTTATTAGGTTCCTGCACATGACACACTTTAATTATTCTTATTCCCCCCCTTGTCCCTTTCTACTCATCCTTTATCATTTTCTTTGTCCTTTGCCTTACTCAAATGAAAGATATCAAATGGTATTAAACTTGTGTGTCTAGTTTATTTCATTCAACATTATATTTTCCTGGTGCATCCATTTGTCCTATAAATGTTTCAAAGTTGTCATTCTCTATAGCCACATAATATTTCATTATGTATAGATACCACATTTAAAAAATCCATTTGTCTATTGATAGTTATACAGTCTGCTTCCAGGATTCAGCTAGTACAAATTGTGCTGCTGTAAATATTTGTATGCATGTATTCCTATAACATGATGACCTATGCTCTTCGTGGGAGATATTCAGCATGAGGATCACTGGGTCATAGGAAATTTCTAGTACCAGTTTTTTGAGAAATCTCCATAACGATTTCTTTTCTTTCTTTCTTTCTTTCTTTCTTTTTTTTTTGTCTTTTTGAGACAGGGTCTCACTGTGCAGTTGAGGCTGGCCTTGAGCTCACTTTTGTAGCCCAGGCTGGTCTTGAACTCGCACCGATCCTCCTGCCTCAGCCTCCCAAGTGCTGGGATTACAGGCGTGCGCCACCACGCCTGGCCTCCACACCGATTTCCATAATGGCTGTACTAGTTTGTATTCCCATCAACAGTGAAGGAGGGTTCTTTTTTCACCATATCTTCACCAGCAATTGTTATTGTTTGATTTTTTAATATTTCCCATTCTTTCCAGAGTAAGATAGAATTGTAGCATTGCTTTACTTTCCATTTCTCTAAGGCCAGCAATGTTGAACTTTAAAAAAATACATTAATTATTTGTATTTATTCCTCTTTGAAATGTCTATTTGTCTTGCCTATTTGTTTATTGACTACATCTTTAATTCTAGGTGATTGTAATTTTGTTGAATTCTTTATATATTCTAGATATCAGTTCTCTGTCTGAGGAGTAGCTGGCAAAATTTTATTCCTATTCTGTAGGTTGTGTCTTTACTCATTGAATTTTTGCTGTACAGAAGTTTTTTTTTTTTTATCTAATATAATCCCATTTGCTGATTCTTGCTCCTATTTATTATTGAGATTCTTTTTTTTTTTTTTTTTTTTTGTGGTACCAGGGATTGAACTCATGACCTTGCATTTGTCAGGTAGGTGCTTATGCCACTGAGCTATCTCCCTGGCCCAAAGTTCTTTTTAGAAAATCTTTTTCTATACCTAGATCTTTAAGTGTTTTATCTGTTATCTCCCAAAGATTAATGTTTCCATTTTAATATTTGATCTTTCATCCAATTTGATTTTAATTTAGTAAATGTAAGAGATACAGTTTCTTTTTAAGATTCTTTTTTATTTATTTCTCTTAAACCTCATGTATTTGTTTGTGTTGTGGCTGGCTCAGCACATCCTGGGGTGGGGGTGTGCAGCATGTGGTGCCAGGGATTGAGGAGCGGTCTCAGCGCTTGCCTTAACTTTCCTCGCAGATGCTTTAGACCCCCGAGCCATCTTGCTGGCCCGAGAGATACAGTTTTAATCTGTAAAACAAGTTTTCCCAATGCCACTTGTTGAACAGGGTATATTTTCTTTAACATATGCATTTGGTCCCTTTGTCAGAGATCAAATAGTCGAATATGTCTGGGGAGGTTTCTGAATCCTCAGTTCTGTTCCATTGACCCACATGTCCGTTTTTTGTTTCAGAACTATTCTGTTTGTATCACTTGTTTTATAAAGAATTTTATTTATTTTTTACTTTTATGTTGTGACAGCTCATCATGCCCTGGGCTGGTGCAGCATGTGGTGCCAGGAATCGAACCACAGTCCCTGTGGTAGTCTAAGCTTGCCTAAGCAGGCGCTTTAGGCTGCTGAGCTATCTCACTGGCCCCTCACTTGTTTTATAGTATAGCTTGAAGTTAGGTTTTATAAGGTCTTCTGGTTTTATTGCCCAAAATTGCTTTTTGTTATTTTGGGTCTCTTCTCACTCCATATGAATTTTAGGCTTCCTTTATCTAGATCTGTAAAATATTCATTTAGTTGGTATTTTGATTGAGACTACATTGAATCCATATAACAGTTCTGAAAGCATGGCGATTTTTTTTTTTTTTTTTTTTTTTGAACTGGAGATTGAACTCAGGCACTGGTAAGGTAAGCGCTTATTCTACTGAGCTATATCCCCAGTTCCAAGCATGGCCATTTTAAAAATTTTTTAAATTTAATTTAATTTTTTTTCTTGTTTCAGAACTTTTGTTTGTTTGTTTGTTTATTTTTATGGCCGGCTCAGCCTGCCCTGAGGGCAGGGCTGGTGCAGCATGTGGTGCCAGGGATGGAACCGTGGTCCCTGCAGCCGCCTAAGCTTTCCTAAGCAGGAGCTTTAGATCACTGAGCCATCCTGCCAGGCCCCAGCATGGCAATTTTGAAAAGATTAGTTTTGCCTATCTATGAGTGGAAGATGTCTTTACATTTTCTGATGTCCTCTTAAATTTCCTTCTTCATAATCCAGCATTTGGGAGGCTGAGGCAGGAGGATCGAAGTGAGTTTGAGACCAGTCTGGGCTACAAAAGTGAGCTCAAGGCCAGCATGAACTGCACGGTGAGACCCTGTCTCAAAAAGACAAAAAAAAAAAAAAATTCTTTTTCAGCATACTGTCATTTTCTTTGTATAGGCCTTTTTACTTCCTTAGTTGGGTTAATTCTTAGCTATTTTACTTTTCTTGAAGTTACTGTAAATAGTGCTTTGAGAATTACCTTTTCATCCTCTTCATTATTGGTATACACAGATGATAATTTTTGTGTATCCTACTATACTTTACTGAAGTTGGTTAATATTCCTAAGAGTTCCTTGGGTAGCATTCCTATATATATTCCTTTTATTTCTTTCTCTTGCCTAATTGCTCTCATTAATCTCTCTCTCTCTCTCTCTCTCTCTCTCTCTCTCTCTCTTTCTTTCTTTCTGAGATAGGGTCTCACTGTAGGGTCTGGGCTGGATTTGTGCTCACTTTTGTAGCCCCTGGGCTGCTCTTGAACTTGCAGTGATCCTGCTGTCTCAACCTCCAGAGTGCTGGGATTACAGGTCTGCGTCACCACACTTGGATCTGGGTCTGGCACTGCATGTGGGGCTGGGGATCAAACTCAGGACTTTGTGCTTGCCAAGTAGGTGCTTGTGCCTCTGAGCTGTCTCCCCAGCCCAATATTTTGATTATTATATGGAATAGAAGAGATGGTAGTGGTCTTATTTATTTATTTATCATCAGGGTACTGGGAATCAAACTCAGGACATCATGCTTGCTAGGCCAGTACTGGGCCACTGAACTAAACTCCTGGTCCCTTGTTCCTGATTTTAGAGGGAAAACTTAATTTTTTCCCACTTAGTATGATGCTGGATGTTAGTTTGTCATATGTAGCCTTTATCATATTCATCCATGGTCCTTTTATAAATATTTTCTTCACGTTTTTAATTTTTTTAATCAGGAAGTGGTGTTGGACTTTATCAAAAGCCTTCTCTGTGTCAGTAGATAAGATAGCATGGGTTTTGGCCTTGCTCCTATTTATGTGATATATTGCCTTTATTGATTTGCCCATGTTGAACCATCCTTGATCTCTGGGACAAAACTTATTTGATTATGATGTGTCATCTTTTTGATAATGTGGTGCATTCTATTTGTTAATATACTGTTGAAATAACTTGCATCTGTGTTCAATAATGAGATTGGCTTATAGTCCTCTTTTTTTAGTTGGGTCTTTATACAGTTTTGGGATCGGGGTTATACTGGCTTCCATAAATGAGTTTGGGAGCACTCCATCCCCTTCCATTTCTTGGAAAAGGTTGAGGATATTGATATAATGTCCTTAAAAGTTGTGTAGAATTCAGCTATGAATTTATTATATCCTGAGCTTCTTTTAGTTGGTAGACTATTTAAGAATGTGTCATTTCAGAGCTGGGTGTGGTGGTGCATGCCTATAATCCCAGCACTTGGGAGGCTGAGGCAGGAGGATCAGTGCGAGTTCAAGACCAGCCTGGGCTACAAAAGTGAGTTCAAGACCAGCCTGAACTGCACAGTGAGATCCTATCTTAAAAAAAAAAAGAATTAAATACCAGAATGGCAAATATGACCAGAACTTCTAACAGTTAGGGGATAGGATATTGCACAAGGTTTTAGACAGTGTCCATAACGCTTACTAGTGGCCAGGTGTCACTTCTGGGACTGAGTTACTGCTATTTCCTTGATATACACCCATTCAAACCAGATAGACTTATGACTCATAGGGTACGGGAGAAGTCCATTTGTAGAATATGCTGATGGCCATATTCTGCTGCTGTATACAAAAGAATAGTTGAAAGACTGCTTTTGTATATCTATTTTTCTCCTGTGTTTAATTGTTTGCCCTATTTGGTGCGTTCTTTCCCTTCTCCTTTATGGAGTTGTGATCATTTTGATCTCTCTCTAGGATATCTTTTAGTAAACTGTGCAGGGTTGACTTTGTCATCATGAAATTCTTCAGTTGTTTTTTGTCCTGAAAGTATTTCACTTCTCCATTGAACTTGAGAGTTTTGTAGGGTGTAGCAGTCTGGGCTGGAATTTGTTTTCTTGCAAGACTTGAAGTACTTTGCTCCATGCTCTTCTTGACTTAATGGTTTGTAAAGAGAAATCTTCCATTATTCTAATGGGGTTTCCTTTAAATGTGATCTGTTTCTTTTCTCTAGTGGCTTTTAGTATACTGTTCTTGTGCTGAATTTCTGGGACGTTGGTTATTATATGTCTGGGTGTGGTTTTAATTGGGCTGATGTTATTTGGAAGTTCTATATGCTTCAGTTACCTGAATGTCAAATTGTTTCCCCATATGTGGGAAGTTTTCTGCTATTACTTCTGCCCATATTGTTGTATATCACTTGTACAGACTCCTTTTTCATTGATGCCTATTAGTCTTATGTTGTTCAACTTTGTATCATCTTGCAGATGTTAAATTATTTTTTCTTGCATCCTGGTTGTTTTTGAGAGATCTTTGCTTACCTCTTCACTAGCTGCAATGGTGTCTTTAAGGTCTGAAAATCTATTTTCACTTTCATTCAAACGGTTTTGCCAGCTTGTGATTGAGGTTTTAAGTTCCTATATAGCACTTTGAATCTGCTGCATTCTACTACTTTCCTATATTGTTCATTCAAGGATTCCACCATTTTTTTTAATTAGTGTCTTCTTTAGAAGCATTTAGTACTTCTTTTATTATAGGTATTATTTCTTTTTTTATTTCAGAAATTCTTTCTTTCTTTTTTTTTTTTTTTTTTTTTTTT
>PVJA010044453.1:0-16169 GCA_004027025.1 Myocastor coypus | reverse complement strand
AATATGCAATATGTCAACTTTCAAAGAAAAAAAGGGGGAAAAGAAAAAAAAAAGTAATGTGGATTTAGAAAGGTTAATGTTTAATTGTTTGATCAATCTTATATACCTATATGTATTAATCTAAACTGATCCGATGATGAAAATATGTAATATAACCATTGTTAAATTTAAACAATAAAAGAATTGAAAAAAAAATAAAGTAAAATATACAGTGATGTCATCATTAAAAATTTGAAGTGATGCACATGATTCTCAATATTATTTAAAGTTACATATCATATATTAAGAATAACAAACATTGGCAATGATAATCCCTAACTCCAACCAGCCACTGCCACTGGTAGAAAGGGCAGGAAACAGAGCTCAAAGGAAGCGAATAAGCTTAAATTCCTAAGCTGAGCAGGTAGAGGTGGCAAATGCATATTTTTATAAATGGTAAACAATGAAAATAATAAAATTTTAGAAGAATCTATAGATATATATTTTAAAAATACTTTTGGCAAGATGATCTTTCTAAGCATTTCACAAAACCAAGATCTCCATGGAAAGATACTGATAAGCTTGGGGGTGGGGAATAAATAAAATTAAACAGCAAACTGGGAAAATATCTGCAACACAGTCAGCAAACTACATACAAGCAACTATTCTAAGCCACCTCAGAGAAATAATGGATACCAAATGCAGAAGTTTAAAGATTAAAAATATAAATGGTTGGTCAGAACATGACTCAGTTTGACTTATGAGCAGACAAATAATAAAAACACGCCACTTTCATCTGTCTAAGGAAAATGAATATAAAAACACTAAAAAAGAAAAATTTTGTGCCGGCCCAGGCCACAGGTCATGCTGGGACAGCAATTGAGAATGGGCATGGTAGCGTGTACCTGTAATCCCAACATTTTGGGAGGCTAAAAACAGGATCACTATGAGTCCAATCTATGTATATGTAGTGAGACCATGTAAAACCTGTCTTAAATGCTAAAAAAAAAAAAAAAAAAAAAAGGCTGGGGAGATAGCTCAGCGCACTTGCCTGGCAGGCACAAGGACCTGTGCCAGCCCCAGAACCCCAAATGCGCCATGCCAGCCACGGACACTAACATAGAGGCACACAGTTGTGGCACACCAAGAATCTGAGCTTGTAGCGAGACCCTGTACCAAATTAATCAATCAGTCAATCAATCAATCAATCAATCAATCAATCAGTAAATGGTTTAAAAAAAAAAAATCCACTAAACACTGGTCCCGAACTTGCACCAATCCTCCTGCCCCAGCCTCCCGAGTGCTGGGATTACAGGTGTGAGCCACCACACCTGGCTGCCCCCAGCTCTTGACAGTCAGCCACCAATTTAATCCCTTCCTGGGCCAAGGGGCAACAGCACGGCTGCACAACAGCAAGAACAACATGGCCTCTGGTGCGGCGTTGCCACATGCATGTGGCCTAAGCATGAGGAATGAATGACTTTTGCTATCTCATTTACTCTCTGCCACCCTCTTTTCCCACAGTGGCATTCCAGTGGTGAGGAGCCCTAACAGTGATAGCTAGATGAACTATGCAAGTGCTGTGTACACTGCACAGGAGCTCATGTCACTTGCTTCCCCACATCACCAGAGTTAGAGAGGACCTCTTCTTGTCCCCAGAATCTCAGGCATTCTTGGACCCTACTTTGTCTGCTAGGTTCTTACCACCAATTCAAAGATATCTGAATGGCCCTCTCTCATAGCTCTTTATATCCATCTGACTGACCTTCACATCCACCTGACACTGCCACCTTCCTAGATGATGATGATGTTAGAGATGGGAATGGGAAACCCAGACGCAGTTAAGGAAACACAGTCAGAATAACAGGGTCCTGTGCATCAGTCTGCAATGCCAACACCCCAACCTGGCCTGCAGAAGCTTCCTTCCCCAGGAAGGTATAAAAAAGACAAAAGGCCAGATTCCACTAGAGACCTCCAAGGCAGGGATAGCTGGGAGTGACAGAGGCACAGCAAGGTTAAGATCTGTGGCTCTCTGTTAGGATTTTAAAATGTAGAACATTGGAGAAATTAGTTAAGAGGTGGTCTAATGTTCTGTACCTTTTAGAATGAATAATGACATTTTATAAAACCAGACTTTTAAAGTCTTAGAAAGAGTAATGAACTTTGTTACTCAAAGAAATAACGAACTTCGCTGATGGTCTTCTACAATTGTAAGCAAACACCAAATGCCAGAAATTTGCAGAAAAGGGGTCAAGCTTACCATAAATAAATAAATAAATAAATAAATAAATAAATAAATAAATAAATAAATAAATAATCAGTGTTCTTTTTTGGCCCTTACTGCATTCTCCATATGAATAAAGTAATGGTTTTAACAAAAGATGGATGTAGTTTGGCATAAATATTGCTTTTTAAAGATCATCAATGTAATTGCGGATAATTGCAGATAATTTAAAAACTTAAATTTAGACCTATCTTTCAACGAAAGCAGTAATTAACTGTATACTACTCCAGAGTAAGAGACATCTACTTAATGACAATGCTATTAAAAAACAAGAATCCCTATTAATTCAGCATTTATTTGAAGTGTTTGTGGAATAAACAATTACTCAAATGTAACAAAAGAAAGGCCAAGATAGTATTAAAAAAGAAAAGAAACTAATGCAACCCTCCAGCCTTAAGGACTTTAAGGACCAGACACTCACTTGTGACCACATTCCATAAGGTGTTAATGGTCACATTTGGTTATAAATACCAATTCATCCACACCTAACATTCTGGACCATCACCTCCCACTGCAGATGCCATGCATCTAGAAAACATACTTTGGAAACAAGATATATATCTCTGCTCTCCTCTAAGAACAATGTATGTCAATATGCCCACAGTTGAGGGGAAGTTGGGTGAGAAATCCAGGTAGGACTATGGTTTCTGTCTGCAAGGTAAAAGGAAGCTTGCATCCCTAAGGAGTTTCACAGGAACTGGCTTTTCAGAGGATGCCATCTGAATATTGCTAAGAACTCTGATTCACTTTCTGAGCTCTTTGGCAGGACGTGCACTTAGAATTTCTCAGAAATGAGAAGTTGTTTCTTTATGACTGGACTGTTCTCCCTGTAAAACCCAATGCTCTTCTAGCCAAAAGCTAAAGCCCTTTGAATAATGAGTATTCACTACTCATTTGTATCCACTGGGGCTGATCATTTCCTCTTGTTCAAAGGCTGCCCTTCCTTTGGCACATCTCATATTCTTTCCCTTGTCTTGATCTATTTTTTGCTGCTATGACAGAATGCCACAGACCAAGTAATTATAAAGAACAGAAACTTACCTTTTACAGCTCGAGAGGCTAGCAGTCTAACATCAAGGTGCTTGGAGCAACAAAAATGGCAAGGCATCATGGGGCAACACAGAGCACATGCTCAGGTCTCTCTTCTTATGAAGCCATCATGGGACCCACCTTCATAATCTCATCTAATCAAATTACTTTCTGAACTTCCCCCCTCCAAATATCATCAGCATATAAATGTAGAAAGTATGCTTTCAACACACAAATTTGGGGGATTGGGGCCCGGCGGGATGGCTCAGTGGTCTAAAGCACCTGCTTAGGAAAGCTTGGGCGACTGCAGGGACTGTGGTTCAATCCCCGGCACCACATGCTGCGCCAGCCCTGCCCTTGGGGCGGGCTGAGCCGGCCATAAAAATGAGTGAATAAACAAAGGTTCTGAAACAAACAAACAAACAAAATAAATAAATAAATAAATAAATAAAATACAATTTTTTTAATAAAAGTTGGGGGGATCTATTCAAATCATAGCCCTGTGGCCTCCCTGTATCCTCTTTTGTCCTTGGAGTTAAGTTCCCCATCTGTTTCCTTTAGCTCTAGTCACTGTATAAGCTGGAGGCTCCCAAAGAACACCTCTATCCCACTTGTAACTTTCACATTCACAACCCCCAGGGCCTTTCCATCAGCTGGGCAGAGGTGCATACCTTCTTCCTAAATACAACAGAATTTCAGCTGCTTCCCTACTCCTGTAGCTCACCTCTACCTGCATCCCAAACACACTAATGCACAGACAAAGCTCTGCTTGCAGTCCCTAGTGCCTGCCCTCTAGCCTCCTATGCAACCTTGGAGCCTCACCCCTACTCTCACTGTCCAGACTCCACACTGCACAACCCTTCCCCCAAAGAGTCCATATTCTCTGTTACCCTGATACATAATAACACAATCATCAATCTTTCTTTTTAACCTAGACTTAACCAGCAAGTGCTATGAGACAGTTCTGTTTTCCATCTGTACTCACAATGGTGACAGCCTTTTCACTTCCTAGTTAATGTCCAAAACGAGTCAGGCACTGTGAGACAGAAGGCAGTGCTCTCAGGGCAGAGTAAATAACAGAAGACTGCCAGAGAATGAAACATTATCTTAAACCAAAATGCAAAAACACGTAAAACTCCTGTTTTATGTTCAGTAAATCAAAGAAAAGGAGGCAAGCTGGGAAATAGTCCATACTTCTAGATGAGACAGCGCCAGCCTTATGAAAACAGAAAAGCTACAGAGCTTCATGCACATGGCTTCTGTCATAATAGAACTTACACAGCAGAGAAAAAAATGTACTGAGAAAAAAATGCTTCTCCTGAGTAAAGAAGAGAGGGTCTAAAAGTTCATTTGTGGTATCTTAGTGGTGAATGACTCCTGTTCCCTTGGCAAAGTTCTGCTATGTGAATTAGTAATTGCTATAGCTGACAGTCCTAACTGCCTGAAACACAGAGGAGTGGGGAAAGCAAGGAAGTGACCCTAGCCAAGATGTGCTTAGTTCTGGACAGTGGCTTTCCACCTAACAAAGAAAAAGTATATTCTTAAGTTGAGTATACTTAAGGGCTAGTATATTCAAATGCTTTTAATCCTTTTTCTTGAGAGAATTCCTTATCTTCCCTGAATTCTCTCCATGTCCTCCAAGAAAATAAAGCCCCCCCCCCTTTTTTCCCCCTTTTCCTTCTGCCTGTTTCTCTGCTGCGACACCACAGAAAACCTATCATTTTGGTGCTGTGACTCGGATCGGTGGGTCATGTAGCTCCTGGGGCACCCCTGCCCCGGTTTTGAACTCCCCCACCGCGCCACCCTCTGCTTTTGCTTCTGCCTCTGTCTGCCACCTGCCGTTGCTAGCTTGCATCTACCACTGGCCAATTTAAATTCACACAGGTTAGCCCCAAAACTCGTCTCGGGGAATCCTGTTTCATTTCTTCGTCTTGTCGCGAAAATCGTGAGCTCACGTTGGGATCCCCACTCGTCTTCCTCAGCCATCTGGCCCCCGGCTCCCACTTTTTCTAGTGATGACTGATAGAGTGGGTGTTAGCCCTCTCTCTCTCATACTCACTCCGGACTAAAAAGTGAGGACTTTTTGTGGGAAGTGACGTCGGGCTTTGCCTTAATCTCTGGCTCACTTTTTAATTTGGTCACTTTGGGAAATATTCTTTCCTGCCCACCAAAACACACTCTGCTAGGCTACAAAACAAAACAAACTTCTGTCACCACATTGACAAATGGCAGGATATCTACTATATTTGGGCTTTTTTCTGTTTGGGGATATGACCCTCCCTCCTTTGTCCCTCCTTCTCTCAAGGTCTCTCCATTGTCTCTTAAGTCAAGAACAGATCAGATTGTGCCACCTGGAGACCCGCAAAACCCCACCCTTTCGGCCCCACCCTCCATGTCTGCTATGCCACAGGCTAGGCCTCAGCCATAGCCGTTGGTCCTCAATTCACCCTCTAACCTCTTTATCTTTCAGGAACTACAGCCATGACTTACACTCTATTTTGCTCCCTCCCCTGCCTTCCTCTCAGCGGCCAGTAGGTCTACATTCCTCACATTCCTTGCCAAACCTCACCAATTTACAATTCAATCACAGTCTTTTTCTTCCAAAATCCCACTCTAAAACAAAAACCAAAAATCACAACTAATAACTCATTTTTTCCCCCAACAGTGTGTGCCCATCACTGCTATCCACCAAGCTTGGAGCAAGCAAGCAATCTGCCCTTTCCAATTGAGCCTGATGCTTAGCTTCTTTGCTCCTCACTCCCCAGACCTCTGCAGGCAGTCTGCAGCTGCGTACTCACCTTATCAGTGCTCCTCTATTGTGCCTTGCCTCATCCTTACACTCTGCTCAGTTTGCTCGCTCCCATTCCAGAAATAAGAGGTTTTTACATTTTCCCAAATTCCTCTTATAAGAGATCTCTGCTAATTAACCTAAAAAAAGTTCTGACTAGTCTCTCATAATTATAAAATTTAACAAGTCACCACAATTTGGCCTGATAAAAGTATATTTGAGTACACTCTTATTTTATAAAGATGTCTGTGTGTCCTGTATGTACTTGTTTGTTTTTATGTCATTCTGTAAACAGCTGTTCCTTTTTTATTTGAGCTCTAGAATATAGACTTAAAAGCATGCTTTCTCTTGGGTTACCAGCTGGTCTAGGTAATATCAAAATTAATTTATAATTAAATAACCATTAAAATGGGGAAAGACTGTCGCTGGGCAGGACTCTTGACTGACGAATAGAGGGTGGCCAACCTTTGTTCCTCAGTGGAGAGCCCCCAATAATCTCCTAAAAAGGCACACCCAATAATTTAATCATTGGTTGAAAGACAAAGTTTTCTAAAAAGTAAAATAAGGTTTTCTCACAAAAGATGTTTAATATATCAAACATATTCATGCATTCCAAAATACTGTATGCTACAATATAAATTTTCTTTCAGATTTAAATATGCCTTTCTCTTATGCTTCCAGGTATTTGTAATAAGAGGTTCATGTCAAGCCAACGTGAGGTCATCAGCCAAATAATAATTTTGTAACTCAATTTTATGTGATGTATTTCCTATGTATGTAACATTATATTTAGAGATACAGGTCCCTGTCAAGTCAACATGAGGTTATCAGCCAAGTAATAATTTTCTATCTGAAATGTATGTGATATATACCCTGTGTACACTTAAGAGATGCTGAACAAAATGGGGATTTTAAATGACTGTTAAGCTACACTGCTAAGTATGACTATTGATGTCAAATATTTCTTTTTTTTTTTCTTTTTAATTTGGAAGCAGATACTTTATTAACTGACCAAATCATAAGAACACCACGGTAGATACCTTAGTTCATCCTTCTGGTAAGCCTGTTGATCTGGTCTTCTCTATTTCCAGCATCTCTACCTTCCACAAAATGGGTGGTCTTTTTCTTCATTCCACCTCGTGGAGATGATAACTTGAACGGCCACAGGAAGTTATTTGCCTCTTTGAAACGTTTCCCTACAGTATAGATCTCATGGATCAGATCCTCCATGCAGGTGATGCCATATTTGCCAAGTGATCGAGCAATCAATGAATTATCTGTCAAGGCAATTCGCTTCTTATTGATTTTGCCACAGCCACACTTGTATATTAGTTCATTTACTGACTTCAGGTTTGGGTACCCCCATGCAATGTATGGCTCCACAATTCTCAGCATGTTAATCGAAGCCTTGTTGAGCTTAACGAAGGTGCCATTGAAGATCTGGCGAAGACGAAGAAGCTGCAACACCTTTTGGACCTTTGGGCTCACACCATTGATACCCCTGATCTGGATGACAAATGCCAGTTTGGGCTCGGCAGGGACATAGAAGTTGCCAGCTTTTCTTGCCATCCTAGCCATTTGTATCTCCGTTCTGTACATCTGTCTGTACTCCTTATGATAGTGCCTGGCTTTTTCATAGATAAGCTTCCTCCTTGCTTCGCGAAGCGTCTTCTGGGCAAACTTCTTTCTCAGGCACTTTATCTTCAACTCTGCGAAATGCTTTTGCTTTTTCTTAAGGGTTTCTGGCACAGCAGGAACCTTCTTTTTCTTCTCTTCTACATCCTCCATGGTTCCAGCAGGAAAAGAGTCAAATATTTCTATAAAATTATAACTGTTGTCCATTAATATTCTACAGGGATTTAACTGCTAAAATGTCCATGGTTGATAAATAATAGTTCTCTGGTTATACTGTATTTCAAAGTACTTGATACTAAGATAAAGTTCTAATAATCAAGGGTATGACTCCAAACTAAACATATTAATACAGACACAGATTCCTCACCCCAAATTGTTATTAATTCCTATTTTATATCTCTATTTGTTCCTGACATGCATGCCAAGCTAAAAAGACAAATCTCGGCCCTCAAACTCCACAGGAGAACTTACTTAATCTAACTTCTTGTGTCTTCAATAATAGAGACCAAAATTAACTGTATACACTGACAACTTTTGGCTGCGACACTCGGGACTCCTACAAAAGCAGGGCCTTCCTTGACAAGGTAATGCTGAGCCTAAACAATGCTGCTACCCAAGCCAAGTGCAGTGAAGAAGGACACTGGGCATGAGTCTGCCCCAAATTATAGTCATCGCTTGAACATCTACAAGCTTGAAGGTCACTGGAAATGTGAATGCCCTGTCTGCCAGAGAGCGGGTAAGTCATCCAATTCCCTGCCCTCACAGAAAATCTCACTATGGCCAGATCCATATACTTGACCTGCTTGGTCTTGCCGCTGAAGAGCAACATCAGAGCCTGGGTTCTATGGCCTACATCGAGGCACCTTTGTCAGGAGTCCCGAGTCTCGCTAGACATCTCAGGTAAAAAAAACTCTTTTCTTGCTGACACAGAGACTACATACAGTGTTCTTTCTGAGTTTTAAAGTCATCATATTAGCTCTAGAGTCTCCATAGTGGGTGTTGATGGCAGACCTACTGGATCTCTTGAGACAGGCTCTTTCCTTCCTAACGTCAGACACTTCTTCACTCTTAATTTCCTTGTGATTCCAACATGTCCCATACCTCTCATGAGGAGAGACCTCCTCCAAAAACTCCACTTCTCTTTCACCTCTCTGTCCCCCCAACAGCATACATCCTACAAACCCAACCTCAGTGGACAGCCAGCTCCTTCCTTCTTCTTCTCTTGTTGATCATACACTCTGAGACACTTCCAGTCCCACTTGTGCCACACATGCTATTCTTAGGCTAGTGTAACTCAAAGAGCCTACAACATTTTTCTATATTCTCCAATACCTGATAGCCTCCAAACAAAAAAGACTCAAGCCCATCATTCTTTGCCTCCTTACCAATAGTTTTCTTAAAACTGTCCACTCACTATATAATACCCTCATTCTTCCCGTACTAAAACCCGATGGCTCCTGTTATTTAGTTCAAGACTTCAGAACCCCTATACTATGCCCTCTCATATCCCTCCTTCCACTGCTCATTTTACTGTCCTAGACCTTAAAGATGTCTTCTTCACCATTCCCTTGCACCCAGATTGCCAGGACCCTTTTTGCCTTCTCATGGACTAATCCAGACACTCCAATCTCAGCAGCTCACATAGACAGTCCTGCCTCAAGGGTTCAGAGATGGTCCTCACTTCTTTAGCCAAGCCCCTGCTGCTGGCCTCAAGACCCTTGATCTCTAGCCCAGTCACTTCTTCAGTATACCAATGACTTCTTCCCTTACTACCCCTCTCATGCCCTGGCCCTAAAACACACAGCTACTCTTCTCAGTTTTCTGTCAGGATGAGGTTACAGGGTCTCTCCCTCCAAAGCTTAGATAGCTTTATCAAAAGTCAAATATCTATGACTCATCCTCACTCCCAGTACTCATACAGTCACTGCTGACCACAAAGCCCTTCTTTGTGACCTTCAGGTACCCACCACAAAATAACAGATTTTATCCTTCCTTTGTCTGGCTAATTTCTACTTCTGGGTTTCCAAATTGCTTCCCTAGCACAGCCTCTCTATAAAACATCAAAATGTTCCTTGTTAAGATCCCTTGACCTATACATTACTCCTTTTACAAACTGCAATAGGCTCTCCAGCACCCCAGCTCTCTCTCTTTGCCCAACCCAACTTAGCCTTTTACCTACCCTATATACTTCTTTTCAGGGTCACAATACAGTAGACATTTTACAACCTCAGATACCGTCTTTCAAGCAGTAGCCTATCTTTCTAAACAACTATAGACAACATAGTTGCCAGATAGACTCCATGTCTCCACACACAGCAACTGCCACACTATGAAACAAATACAGTTAATGTTCATAGTGGATCCTTTTATTGTTATTTCTCCCTGTAGCCCTCTCAATCCTGCCACCTTCTATACCTCTATAGAAGTCCCTCAGTACAGCTGTGTCAAGGTCCTACAGATGACCCTGACTCCTTTCCCTCACACTGATATAAAAAAGCAAAGATAAGATACTCCTCTTCAACATAGTCATAGTGAAATGACACAGATCATAGCTCCCCTTTTTTGCTTCCCTTCCTGTGTCCTTTAATTATGATAAAATGTACTTATGACATGCTGTCTTTTTAAACATTTCAAGGTTTCTTCAGTCTCCGATGTAAACTGTCACTAATAATAAACTTCTGGTCCTAGTTGAGACATCTGGCACTAACTTCTACATGGGCATGAACTGTCATCCTGTCAACTCCCCTCACCCCCAAGATGAAGCCCCAGTTCAGCAGGAAACAGTCTAAGAGACACATTGCCTCTTATATAACAACCAAAAGACGGGAATGATAGGCTCTGTCCCTAGTATGAATTGCTGAATCATTTTGGTGGTCATCTAATATGGCTGAAGCCCTTAAAACAACACCTTATCTTCCCAAAGACCACCTCCCCCTTCTTCTCCAACTCAGCCCAGGGTGCAATTTCCTTCTACCTGTTCCACCATCTCAGGTAAGTCCCCAACCAGCTCCTCAGGTAAATCTAAACATCCTCCTCAAACCCTACCCCTGGTAAAAGGCCATAAAAGCCTCAGTCTCCCTTTGTTCCCATTCAGAGAATTCCTTATCTTCCCCGAATTCTCTCCATGTCCTCCAAGAAAATAAAGCCCCTTTTCCCCTTTAATAAATAAATAAATCCTTTTTCTCCTTTATTATAAATAAAATATTGTTTAAAATAACACTTGCTTCATTTTGATACACAGAGTATGTTCAAAGATAGAAAGGTTGATCTGCATAGTATTAATGTGGTTTCATGATTTTCTAGACCTAAAAAACTACTAAGCTTTCTCTGGTGGCATATTCATGTGAGAAGAGAAATATATTAAAGTATGAACTAACAGAGTAACATACAGTAAAAAAAAACAAAAAACTAGACAAATACCTAGGCCATAGAAACAAACATACTTCTTGTATGGCCTTTCCCCGGATTCAACAAGCACTGATAGGCCATTCAACATGCCCCAAGTTCTCAGTGTTAGGTATCAGAATCCAAGGAGTTCAGAAAGCAAAGATTAGGGCCAGGGATAAAACACAGTGACATAGCACCTGCCTGACAAGCAAGCACAAGGTCCCTGAGTTTGATTCCCAGTACAATAAATAAGAGAGGGAGAGGGAGAGGGGAAGAGGGAGGGGGAGAGGGAGAGGGAGGAAGAGGGAGGGAGAGGGAGGGAGAGAGGGAGAGGGAGGGAGACAGAGGCAGACAGAGGCAGATGGAGAAAGAGACAGAGACAGAACAAATGAGAGAATAAAGATCCACTACTACTGAGCTCAGAACTGAACAGGAAGACAAATACTAAAACCACAGGGAAGGAACAAAGAAAAAGAAGCCATACTGGGAAGATGTTAAAAAGGAGAGGGAGTGAGTTCATGAAAATCAGGAAGCACTTGACAGGTAAAATGATGCTGAAGTAAGAACACACATGCATCTACCCATCTTGCAGGTGGAGGTGCTACTGTGTACCTACCTGGCTAGGTCGATGAACAAGATTTGTGAAGAGCTGGAAATAAAGTCAGAAATAGAAGAAAAAGTTCCCGTATCATAGGGAATGAATGCCTGCAATGGTCTTAGTGAGATTGTTTTTAATCTATGATTTCACTTTTGTTAACAAGCACAGGGTTATTAGGATTTTGTATTTTATTTTAGCTCAGCTTTGGTAAATTTATTTTTTAAAGGTATTCACCCATTCATTTAAGGCATTAAATTTACTGGAAGGAAGTTAATAGCCTCTCCTACTATTGAATTAGTGTCTTTAGGTTCTGTAGTAATGACCCTCTCGCATTTCTGATGCTAGCAGGTTTGTCCTCTCTTGCCCTGCTGTCAGAATGTTACTTACTGTCACCAGCTTTCTGTCTCATGCTTTGCTTTTTACTATTTCTGTCCTTTCTAGTGATTTTGAGTGTATTTTGCTCAATATTTTCTGTTAAGGTAGAAAAATCAGATCTTAGCTGGTCTTTTTTTTTTTTTTTTTTTTTTTTTTTTTTTTTTTTTTTTTTTTTTTTTTTTTTTTTTTTTTTTTTTTTTTTTTTTTTTTTTTTTTTTTTTTTTTTTTTTTTTTTTTGTCTTTTTGAGACAGGTTCTCACTATGCAGCTCAGGCTGGCCTTGATCTCATTTTTGTAGCCCAGGCTGGACTCAAACTCTCGAACTTGCACTGATCCTCCTGACTCAGCCTCCCAAGTGCTGAAATTACAGGCGTGCACTACCACACCTGGCAGTTAGTTGGTCTTTTGAGACAGGGTTTTGCTACAGAGTTCAGCTGGCCTTAAGGTCTCATTACACAGATCAGACTCATAGTGAACCCCATTTTCAGCCTCCCAAACGCTGGGATTATAGGCACATGCCACTATGCCCAGTTTCAATCCCATCTCAGCACAGGGTGGGGCCAGCCCAGCATGCCAGGGATCAAACCCTGGCCTTGCATCTACCTAAGCAAATGCTTTAATCTGCTGAGCTATCTGGCTGGCTGTGAAGTTCTTATTTGTTTGTTCATTTATCATTTTTTTTTTCTTGTTTCAGAACTTTTGTTTGTTTATTTATTTTTATGGCCAACTCAGCCTGCCCTGAGGGCAGGGCTGGCGCAGCATGTGGTGCAGGGGATTGAACCGCGGTCTCTGCAGCCACCCAAGCTTTCCTAAGCAGGCGCTTTAGACCACTGAGCCATCCTGCTGGGCCCTCATCATTCATTTTGGTGCCAGTGCTCAGCTATAACAGATTTCATTTTTAAAGCTTTCTTTATCACATAAGAATTTAACATGCATCCATATGAAAGAGTTTTAATGACATCATACAACTGTTGATGTTACATTTTCATTATTATTTAGTTTTAATTATTTCTTATTTTTCTTTATGAATCTTCTTTGACTTATACACTACTTCATTTCCAAATATTTGGGACTTCTGTAGGCAGCCCATAATTTAAAATTTTATAGCCTGAGAATATATTCTATGATTTCATACCTTTAAACTTGATTAAGTCATTTTATGCCCATTATGTGATGAACACTCCACTTTACAATGTGAATTCTGTAGTTGTTGGATGGAATACACTATGAATGTTAATTAAGTTGGACTGATTAATAATAATAACATTCAGGTCTTTCCCAATGACTTTTTAGCATAAGAAGAAAAAGAACATACACTATACCTAAAACATTTTGAAGAAAATTTTTAACAATCAATTTTGCTTACCAGTTCCAATTTACTGATTACTGTAAGAAGGATAGTCAGATTTCATGCTAAGCTTATGAATATATTTATTTACCTCTTTAGTTCTATTTTGCTGTGAGTTTAACTCTGACATTAAGTGTATGCATACAGGATGAAATGTGTTCCTGAGAGACTGGCCTGCTACTCTCTAGGAAATGTCCATCTTCATCCCCAGCAGTGCTTGTATGCTTGGTGATTATTAAATAGTTATGCCAGCTTTCTCATGAACAGTAGGGATAACAGAGCTCAACCTTCCATGTCTCTGTATTTATAGGGCACTTCTGTGGACAGTAAAGGCCTTATTGGGCTTTTTGATCAAGTCTGACATAAATTCACAAAGAAGTAAGGAAAGTGAACTACAACTTTGGACAGTGTTGAAAATAACTGGTTCAAACCCTCTGTAGTAGACTGGTAGGGAACTTATAATGCCCAGCTGAACTGAATCAATGTGGGATTTCAGCATGGGTGTGGAAGGCCCACTTGAGGATTGTTGCCAATAGCATTAAAAACAAAACAAAACAAACAAACAAACAAACAAACAAACAAAAAAACTGGAAAGAAGAGGTGGTCTGTTGATTCTCCTGGAGAAGCTTGTCATGCTGGCTACACTTATATGAACTGTTCTTACCATCAAAGAAGCTTGGGACCTTGCTGTTGGTGCAGACAGGTACAATACTGATCAGAGGAGCTCTGGTCCTTCAAGTGTTGTTTCTTGGCTTCAGTGCATATCCCTCAGCCTGATAGCACAGACTTTCTAGCTCCCATCACTGACCTTTGGGGCTTCCCAGCATACATCCTTGAAACAGGCTTGCATAAAACATTGTGGTAGTCTCTTGGCCTCCAGCTGGACTTGTTGGGGACACTGCTATGGGATCCAGTTCCTTGGCTGGTTTCTTTGGGTCTCTGATATGTGTAGAGATATCTCCCACACTCTTCCATATTTCACTCTTGGAGTGAATATTATAAAATAATCCTATAAATTATATGTCTTGTAATAACTCCTTTCCCTTGCAAACCTGACTATGATACCCTTCAAAAAGTCAACATCACATTTACTGTCAGTAAATGAGAACAGCCACAGCCAGGAGAAAACACTTTACAAAGCATTTCATAAAAGACTGACATTTAAGTGTGCAAAGATCTTTTGCAAATAGGAAGGGGAGCAAAGATGGAGAAAGGGGGAAGGGAGGAAAATTTTAAATTAAAGCATGTGAAATACATGTACCAATTCCCCATAAGTCTAACCATCATGTTGTAATAAAAAGACTTAAAGGTAAACAAAATAAATGTAGAAAAAAATTTAAAATGTCACGACTAGATGGCACACAACCTGATTTTTAAAAGGAGCAGGCCCAGAGGTATAGCCCTTACCTAGTATGTGCAAGTTCTTGGGTTCTATTCCAGCACCATAAAAAAGGCCAAAGATCTGAATGAACACCTCATCAAGGAAAGCATAGAGATGACATAAAAGCATATGAGATGTTCAACATCATATGTCATTACAAATTAAGGAATAATAACAATTACAAATTCAGTAATAATACATTGTTACATATCCACAAGAATGACTAATATTCAAATTCAGATAACACTAAATGGTAGTGAGGATATGGAGCAACAGCAGCTTCACTCAGTGCTGGTAGATATTCAAATTGCATAGGTACTCTACAAGAAAGGCTGGCAAACATGACCCAGCAATTGTACACTATAAATCTACCCAAATGAGATGAAAATGCATGTCTGCACAAAAGCCTGCACACAAATGTTTATTATAGCCCTATTCATAATTGCCAAATGTTAAAGGAATTGAGGTAACTGTCATAAAGTGCATAGATAAGTTCTGCTATATAACAATATTACTTGATAATAAAAAGAAATGATCTGTCAAGCCATGAAAAGACAGAGAACCTTTTAATGCATAACGTTAAATAAAACAGGTCAACCTGAAAAGATTACATGCATTATTGCTCTACCTATGGTACATTCTGGGAAAGACAATTCTAGAGGAAGGAGACACAGAGGCAGTAGTAAAGAGGTGACACACAAAAGATTTCTAAAGCCATAAAACAACTCCATATGATATTATAATGCCAGATACACGACATCATGCATTTTTCAAAATCCACAGGATGTCCAAAACCAAAAACGAACCTTATTATAAATCATGAACAGTAAATAACAACGTGTCAATAGTGAGTCACCAACTGTAACAGATGTAAAACAACAAAGGAAGATATCATTAACAAGAAAATCAGAGATTTGTGAAGTATGTATAAATTTTCTGAACTATTCAATTTTTCTGTAAAACTGAAACTTTTAAAAACTAAGGTCTCCTAATGTTTTTAAAGACAGATATGTAACTATTCTAACTTACAAAAGGAAAATAAGATAAAATTTACTTTAAAAAAAAGTCACTGTTAGAAGAAAAACAAAGACAAGAAGACTGATCCACATTCAAGGAAACTGTTCAAGAACACGGCAAGTCTTGGAGATGGGCACAGGATGTGAACTTTGGCAAGGCCTGACCAGAAAATAGAATGAAGAAGTAAAAAATGTTTGTTGATGTAAATTTTTGAGATAATTGTAGAAGTACGAATATGAGCTCTACATTAAATGGTATCATAGAATTGACTATATTTAGGCAGAAAGACATCCTGATTCATTGATTCATTCTTTTTTTTTTTTTTTTAGAATCTTTTTATTTTTTTTTA
>PVJA010044452.1:0-10045 GCA_004027025.1 Myocastor coypus | reverse complement strand
AGCTAGCTGCAGACCATATACCCTATGGTTGACCCAGTTCAGCTCTTAGGCTGAAGCTGTACTTGGTAGATATTCTATGTCCAATTTCCTATTGTCTCCACTGCACCTTTTGCCTCATGTCAAATTTTCAAGTACTATTCTCTAAGGTGTTCCTTGCTTGAGCTCTCAGGCCTTTCCCTGAAAGCTTTCTTCACCCCATGTACCTCATTCCTGTATTCTGCATACCACTGAAAGAAGCACCATGTAGATGAAACCAAGGTCTGCTGCCATCTCAAGCATTTGGAGAGAACCCTTGGACCATGGTTGCAGTGCCTTCTGCATCCCTCAATAACTGAGTACAATAAAATGAATCTTGAAGAACCAGTTATCTGTGAGTTTCTTCTTTAAATGGTGTACTAGAGCCTGTCCTCTCCAATGAATAGCTTATATTTTTGCAACCTGAATCCTTGCATGGTTGTCTCTCTAATTTCTGATATGCCATATTTGGTATCTTTCTTCTTGTCTTTGTTCAAAGTAATTGAATCCAATGTTGCTAATCTTCTCAGCAGCTCTTTCTCCTTTAGCCTTATATTGATGTACTCCCCAAATTTATATTTGTCAGTTTCTCCTCTGACTCCTGCTCCCAAAACTCACTGTAAATCTGGCTAAAGACTGCCAGTAATACCATATAACAACCTGAATGTTGGAGAATCTTGATAGTTTTTTCCACCAGATTAACTAGTTTAACACTCTAAATCTCAGTCTCCTGAAAATTTTTGGAAAGTGGGCAAAATACATAAATACATTTTTGACCAGACTATCACATACATTGCTTCTAGTCCAGTTGCCAGTGGAATTGGTTGAAAGGAAAACTCAAGCAGCTTTGATTATCCATATTCTTGTCTGTATTCTGGCCTTCTGAGCTCAGAATGGAATATCCCATAAAGGTGTGTTGCAAAATTCTAGCATTCAATTTTCTGTGTGAATTAGGTTTGTTACTACTGGAAATAATAAGCAACAGGGAAAATTTTAAGAAAAATCTACCTTGATTTTGCATTTTAAGGGCATTCAGTCCATGGTCCCCTGGCATTGTTTTTCTGATGTACCCAAAACTATACATCAACAACATCCAAAAGAGAATCTAAAATAGTCAATCAAATAAATGGCATCTTAACTGCCATAGTTGTGAAACTAACAATATTGATCAAATTTTTGATTTTTATGTAATTTCAATATCTACAAATAAAATAATAAAATGACAATATTAGTGTTTCTCTGATGCTGTCTTGGTTATCCCTTAAAGGTTACTTTTATTTAGAAAAATTTAATATTTTATAAAGCAAATTACTGCCTACTACTTACATATAATTAAAATTTCAGTATTGGAAACTACAAAGAGTTACTATTTTTTTTTTCATTCTGTATAAAGCCATATCATAGTTTATCAAATTTTCAGGCTACAGTAAAAACTGGTACATTCAAAAAGCCTCTTTTCTGATTGGTGAAAATAATGTGGAAATTTATAAAATAAATGGTTGAATTTGTTATAGTACAAACTAAGTATGAGGAGCCTGAGGAATGTAGATAGTATTGAAACTGGCATACTATATTTCATCTATGAATATTCATAAATAATAATATATTTTAGAACTAGACCACCCTAGGCCTACCAGAAACTCATTCTATTCAGCAGCGAGGCCCAGAAGTTGAGCAAGACCTCCCAGGGCTTGTCAGAAATTCATTCAACCCAGCAAGCAAGCCCAACTTGTCAGTGGGATGGCCCAAGGCCCCCACCAGAAACTCAACCCAGCAACCAGGCTCCACATGTGAATGAGACCACCATGAGCCTACTGGAAACTCATTTAAACCCAGGAACCAGACCTGATATATGAGTGGAACTTCATCCATCGGACAGGCCCAGTGTGGAAAACTGAAGCAGAACTCTCTGCAGAAAGGCTAGAGACAAGGCCCACCATGATTATATAGGAGCACAACATCTTGCCAGATTGGTACAGCAGGTTCATTACCAATGCCTTCAGCAGAAAGAAGTGGAGTACAGCAGCCAGACCCAAGCCACCCCCATCTGGACAAATTTGCACTTGGTAGATACAGATCTGCTGCTAAAGAACTCTACCAAACCTCTACACCAAAGGTCAGAAAGCAGGACTATACAAAATGACAAAGAGAAGGAGCAAAATGTGCCCCCAGGCAAGGAGCCCACTAAGAACAAATGCAGGAAACAACATCATAGAAAAATTGGAAATCACACACCTGAAATCTCTGAAATAAGAGAATCTGGGATTTTTTGTTTGTTTGTTTGTTTGTTTGTTTGATATAGGGTTTCACTATGCAGTTCAGGCTGGCTGAAATAATAGAATCTGAATTAGAGAAATAATTTCAGAAAGGTATAGAAGAAAGCAGATTAGAAATAATTTCTGAAGTAAAAAAGAAATAATAAATATAATGAAAGAAGTACTAAGTGCTTTTAAATAAGACACGAATAAACAAATTGAGGAGAATAGCAAAATGATGGAATCCTTGAATGAGCAATATAGGAAAGTAATACAATGTATGAAGCAGATTCCAAGTGCTATTCAGCAACTTAAAACCTCAATCTCAAGCTGGCAAAAACATTTGAATGAAAGAGAAAACAGATTTTCAGACCTTAAAGACATCATTGCAGCTAGTGAAAAGCAAGGAAAAGAACACTTAAAAACAAATAGGATGCAGGAAAAAAATAATTAAGCATCTACAAGATGGTGCAAAGATGAACAATGTAAGATTAATAGGCATCAATGACAAAGGAGTCAATAAAAATGATATAAAAAGAACACGGGTAGAAGTAATAGCAGAAAAATTCCCAAACATGGCAAAACAATTTGACATTCAGGTAACCGAACCATGCAGAATTTCAAATAACAAAAACCCAGTTAAAGCCACACCTAGACATATAGTAATCAAGATCTCAGAAATTCAGGACAGGAACTGTATACTAAAAGCCACTAGAAAAAAGAAACAGATCACATTTAAAGGAAAACCCATCAGAATAACGGCAGATTTCTCTTTATAAACCATCAAATCAAGAAGAGAAAGGAGCAAAGTACTTCAAGTCTTGAGAAAAAAAAAAAAGCAAATTCCAATCCAGACTGATATACCATTCAAAACTCTCAAGTTCAATGGAAGAGTGAAATACTTCCATAACAAAGCGCAACTAAAGAATTTCATGATGACAATGCCAACCATAATACGGTTTAGTAAAAGATATTCTAGAGAGGGATCAAAGGGACCAAAACTCCATGAAGGAGAATACAAAGAGCCAACAAATAAGGCAAACAAACACAGGAGAAAAAGGTATAGAACAGCCATCTTTCAACTATTCTTTTGCATACAGTAGCAAAATATTTCCAGTAGCATATTCTACAAATGAATATCTCCTGCACCTTATGGGTTATGATTCTGTCTGGGTCTTCAGGATGGATATCAAGGAAATAGCAGTTGTCCAGTCCCACAAATAACAGCTGGCCTACAGTGTCATGGACACTGCCTATGCACACAGAATATTAGAACTTTGTGCAATATCCTATCACCAAACTGTTAGAAATTTTGGTTGTATTTGTCATTCCAGTATTCATATTATGTTTTATTCTTACTTGTCTTAGTTACTTTACTCTCATTGCTGCGACAAGTATGTGACACTCAAAATGAAGGAAGGAAAGGTTTATTTAGATCACAGTAACTGGAGGCTTCATTCCATACTTGGCTGGATCCAAGGCAGAGAGGCATAATGCAGAGGCCAGCAGTTCATGTTGGTGGAACAGAAACAATGGTGACAGAGGCAGCAGAACAACCAGGGGAGCAGAGAAACAGCATGAGTCTGTTTCTCTGGCTCTCTTTATATTACATTCAGGCTGTCTGCCTCAGCCTATCCACCCTAGGCCATACCCATAATCCCAGAATTATTCAGACCCATAATTCAATCAGTACTAAAACACATAATCCCAGTGGATCATCAGGCAAGTCTCAAACTCTAGAAGTCCTCGCCCCATGATTGCATGAGGCTTTGGGAGAACAGCTAGACATAAACCATAACACTAGTAAATCTTTATTACCATAGAAACTTTCTTATTTGATATTTTTGCATATATTAAGCTATTTAAATACTGTGTGAGTACTTTGAATTGATCAGATTCATACATATGGTACACAACATTCTGATCTCTAAGTTGGACTTATGATTGGATTTGAAGTTTGGAATATTGTTTTGAAATATTTGGTTTCTAATTAATATTTAAATAATTTTCTGAATATTGTTTATAATTTTGTTTTATGATTCATAGTGCATCTTTGATGTACAATTAACTATTAAGACACAGTATAATATTGTCTCCCAGTATTAGAAACTTTAAAAAGAATATATATGTATTAATATATTCATATATATGAAAGTGGATAGATATACGAATACTTTGTCTTGGTTCATTGAGAATAAACTTTTACATTAATATTGTTTAGACAAGATATCTGGTCTGAATTTTGTTTTCTGAATAACTGCTATGAAGACAATATGCATTACATTAATTAGTGTAACTATACTACTAACATGTTTAGAAACTATTTTATTGCTATTTTATCGTTTTACTTATTAAAATGAATAAAAATAGAAAATTAAAATTAAAAACAGAACATAGTTTAGAACATCAAAAAAAGCTAGATATGTAAAAGTTCCTTAAGCAGATGGAATACACAATTATTTTTGAAAGTTCTACACAAGAAATATAATTCTTTGGGGACTCGGCGGGATGGCTCAGTGGTCTAAAGCGCCTGCTTAGGAAAGCTTAGGCGGCTGCAGGGACTGTGATTCGATCCCCGGCACCACATGCTGCACCAGCCCCGCCCTCAGGGCAGGCTGAGCTGGCCATAAAAACAAACAAACAAACAAACAAACAAAAGTTCTGAAACAAGAAAAAATAAATAAATAAATAAATAAAATTAAAAAAAAGAAATATAGTTCTTAGTTTATAGACATGCTAGATAATGATAATTCATATTAATTGTAGTAGTCTCACTATATTATACCTGTACCAGAATATAACATTTTTCAATATTTTTATGATTTAGCCTAAAAGTGAAAATATGATATGACATAACTATTTCTATTGACACATTCATATTTGACATAAACTTATTATATAATTTTATGAGAAAGAAATTTGTATTTCATGAATACAGTATATGATATTTTCACTTGACTCCTTCCTTTTTTGCCATGTGAATTCAGACTTTAAAAATTTGTTTCTCTTTTTAGCTTGCTTTTTTATTTTACATGGAATATTTTTAATCTTTTTTGTGTTTTACCAACATAAAAGTAAAATAGGTTATTATTTCCTACTTTAACTAAAAATAAAAAGACACTCACGCCTGGCAGGATGGATCAGCAGTCTAAAGCGTCTGCTTAGGAAAGCTTAGGCAGCTTCAGTGACCACGGTTCAATCCCTGGCACCACATGCTGCGCCAGCCCTGCCCTGAGGGCAGGCTGAGCCAGCCATAAAAATAAACAAATAAACAAGCAAACAGAAGTTCTGAAACAAGAAAAAAAAAAGTAAAATAAAAAATGCTTTAAAAATAAAAAGACACTATTTTCAAGACATTTTGAAAACTATTTGATTGAAATTTTTGGTAGTTTAATTTTTAAAAATTTGAAACAAATAATCTACTTATATATGGACAAAGAAAATGTCATTTCCTTCTAATTGCTCATAATGTGGCTCAGTTAACATGAATGTCTTTTAATCTGAGTAACTTCATTAAGATATATCTATTTTACTTTTACTGTAGTTGTTACCAAACTAATTAATCTTTTGATGTTTTTACCAATACTTTTTCATGAATATTGTGGGATTTTTGAAATGCAGCAAAATATATTTCCTTTTGCATGAAGTTTAATATATCTTCTAGCCCCCTTCTGCATCCTGGTGTGCAAGGACTCATGCTTGTCAAACTTAGCACTGATGCTATCCTCATAATTCTGTTGCTGCCATGTTATCAATTAACCTGGGATGTCTATTTTAATGAAGTTTCCTTTAGATCATCAAGGTTGTTTAACTTCAAACTATAGTTATCTATTTCGGCAATTTTTCCTTCCCTCTTAAACTCTTCTGTTTTTTCCTTAATACTCCAAAATTAATGCTGTTCTAAAGGTGACACCTCTAATGAGTTTTTTGTAATTATGTTTAGCATTTATGTATGAATGGCTTCCTTGCAATATCTTTGGATTCTATAGTGGGAATGAATCAAATAATGTTTACAGAGAAATTCTAAAAAGGTATTTTGTTAGTCCTCAGAGATCATGCTATTTTTAAGTTTTATGTCACTTGATGTTTTGTAGTGCTAGAGGAACTGAATTCCATTTCTAACCAGAGAATACTTCGTTGAGGTCAAGTGATTGAAATTTGAGTTTGGGGAGGTGAGAATGGTACAGCTGCATGGTCCAAGGAAACTTGTGGTGGCTTTTTCTCTGGTGAGACATAATGGCTACTTATTGCTAGCTATAATCTCTTTGTTTGATAAAAATTTCCAATTTTTATATATTAAACAAAATCAAAGAAGTCTCAGTCCAAGACCTAATTCTCAGAGGTTGAATACATGAAGATTTCTTTTTTTGTTGTTAAGAAAGGAAAACTTTATTAAAATTTGTTTTTTAAAAACTTATTTATTTTATTGCATTTAATAAGAAATAATGTGACATTTTCTAAACACATTAGAAGTACATTTCCATTATTTGATACAATGCATATTGTTGTTCTCCTAGTAGCTATACAGAGCACAGTTTGCAGACATGATAATTTGCCTAATCATTATTGGTACAAAAAATTTCTTCTCATTGACCTAAGAGAAAGTAGTTGTATACATAATACAATGTTCCATATTTTCAGTAGGTTATTGGCAAAATTGGCAATGATGGAAGTTGTTCATTTAAGCCTTTTATAGATCAACATACTAATCTAGCTTTATGTTTTATACATTGTGATTAAACTTTTCTTCTGGGTGGTTAAGGGCAAGTTAAAGCAAGACCTGTTTAACAAAACATGGAACTTTTGTATCTCCCAAGGTAAGTTAAATCTCCTCAGGCTTTACTTTGAAACCATGTACAGTGCTTTGTAGAACTGTTGTCAATGTCAGCCATCTGGATAAGTCACAGCCATTGCATGACCAATGTACTCTCTGTGAAAGCCTGAAAGAAGAATGTTTTCTCTCTAGGTGACTCTCCTTAGGTACATTATATATATATATGTAATCCATTTCCTCTGTAGCCCCATATTCTCCTTGAGCAGAAAATTTGGGAAACCACTGAGATATAGGATGTTACAGTACAGGTTATCTTATGGCCTGAGTCCTCACTGACCTTGAGGGAATAGGGCCAAAATATTGGCTATACTTGTAGCGCTTCTTTTTCTCTAATTTTCGGTCTGTAAACTTATATTCTTAGTCCTCCAGAACAAAAGCTTAGTGATACTATTATTCTATAACATAGGTACTTGAGCTTAGCATCGCTGTCTTTCTGAGTATCAAACATATTAGACTTAACTTGGAAATGGTATTATCTATCAATCATTGATATTCTAATACGTCTCTATAGAATGTGATAAAAGCAGTTACACATTTTTACAGAGGAATTTAGAAATCCAAGCACATACAAAATTGCAGATTATCAATCCTTCAGTATCTTTCCTACTGTCTTACTTTCATTTAACACCATTTTTGTTTTCTTGTAAACCAACCATTTACTTGAGAGGGAGTATAGCAGTAACTAAAATTACACAAGAAGCAGCACATATCTAAAAGACGAGAATGACAGGCATTCCATTGCTGCTATCTTCAATGTGATAAACCCTTTGGAGGTGCTGAGGATCGTTATCTGATTCATCTTATGCATGGTTTTGCTTCTATCATGTTTTCTATGTTTTCTGCTTGCAGTCACTTCATTGTTTAATCTTTAAGTCCTTGATTTCCATTGAGCTGTGTTATGCCTTTCCATTTTTATTTCTTCTTTTGGGTTCTTACACTAGGGAGAATATACAATATTTACACATGCATGTCTAGTTTATTTTACTTATTCGTATATGTTCAAGATACATCCATTTATATATGAAGTCTTACAGTTTATCATTCTTTATAGCTGGGTAATATTCCATTGTATAAAAATACCACATCTTTTTCAACCATTCTTCAGATGATGGACATTTTGGTTGTTTCAAAGATTTGGCTATTACAAATTAGGCTGCTGTAAACCTAGGTGCACAGATATCACTATGGTACGATGTTTTCAGTTTTTTCAGAAAATTCCCAGTAGGAGAATAGTAAATTGATGGGATTTCCAGTTCTAGTTTTTTAAGGAGCCTCCACACCGCTTTCTATAATGTTTGCTCCAGTCTGCTTTCCCACCAGCAGTGCAAAAGGGTTCCTTTTCCCCCACATCCTCTCCAACATTTGTTGTTGGTTAATTTCTTTATGATAGCCATTCTTTCTGGCATGAGATGGTGTCTAACTGTTGCTTTAATTTACATTTCACAAGTGGCTAGAGATGCAGAGCATTTCTTCATGTATTTATAGGCTTGTTGAAATTCTTTCTCTGAGAAGTGTGTATTCATCTCAGATGCCTATTTCTGGATTGGATCATTGAATTTTGTGACCCTAGTGGTTTTTAGCTCTTTATAATTTCTAGATAGAAGACCTTTGTCTGAATCTAACTGAAGCTTCTGTGATCTTGAAACTTCTAAATTCTGTAAAGCTGCAAAAATCCCATCACATGGACCATTCTCAAATCTGCCTCCTTCATGAGCTTCCCTTAGGGCCACTTTAATTGTAGCTACAGAGATGTTCTCTTTACTTACCAACTAGAATCCTGAAGTGGCCTAGGCTAGCAAGGTATGCTAGGGCTCTTTCTTATGGCAGTTCTGCTCTGGAAGGTCTTTTAAACAACATTTACATTCTCTATTCTGACTATCATGGGAGTAGAGACTTTGTAGATTTCAGAGACTCCCTGAAGGATCTTTCTGTGACCCAGATGCTTGCTTTATGGATATGTTATAATTCCCCTTAGCAAATGCACCTCCTTTCCACATCCTCACATGCTTTTTAACTTTTTTTTTTTTTCCTGAACAGGTGAAAATTGTTCCAAATAGTTTGGTACATTCATTTTTGGTTCTAAAAAAATCAAAATAGAAACACCCATGCTTCATACCAGATGCTTTTTTGTTCTGAAATCACTGCCACTAAATAATCTCAGTGTGCCACAATCTCAGGACATGAACCCAGTGCAACTGTGGCACTTGCTATTGTGTAACAAGTAGAGTTTTTTCCACGTCCCACTAGTACTCTTTATTTAAAATCTCATCAGGTTTATGGTTTACCGTTCGCATTTGTAAGCCTTTACCAAATTTCCCATTTTTCCCTATTTACAGCATTCTAGGATTTCTCTGTCATTTTCCTCCAAATTCTTTTAGCATTCTTTTTGTTAATATATCCCTAAACCTTATTTCAATCTTCAGGTATTGACATAGTAACCGTGTAAAAAGCTTATGGACCCTGTAGTTCTGTAAGAATCAAAGGCATAGCTACATAGGCTCAGTTTTGGTGAAGGTAGTAGATGATGACCTATCAGACAGGAAGTGCACGTAAAAATGAAAACATCTCTTGAATAGAGGGTGAAGAGAGAGGGACAGACAGATAGACAGGCAGACATAAGTAGAGACTGAAACAGAATGAGGTAGACAGAAGGACAGGTTGGGACAGAGAGTGAGAGACAAAAATCCTCAAAATCCCCATAGAGTTTGCCCCTAATTTACTGAAGGGCTTGTTTTAAAGTCTTTCTCATTAAGGCAAATGTTCCACCACCTCTCAGCACCAACATCCTAGGTATCAACATTGCAACATGTAAGACATGAAGGGACTTCTTTACTTAATCTATAAATGCATTCTTCTGTAATTATTACAGCTCCCGAGAAACAATGCACTGCTCTTTTTTTTTTTTTTTTTTTTTTTTTTTTTTTTTTTTTTTTTTTTTTTT
>PVJA010044451.1:0-16172 GCA_004027025.1 Myocastor coypus | reverse complement strand
GCAGTTCATTCATCCCTTTCCTCTGAGGTCCCATAATCTCCTTGACCAGGAAATTTGGGACACCTCTGAGTTATAGGATATTACAGCACAGGTTCTCTTATATCCTGGGTCTTTATTGACCTTGAAGGGCTAGGGCCAAAATATTGGCTATCCTTATAGCCCTTCTTTTTCTCCAGTTGTCGGTCTGTTAACTTACATTGCTCACTTTTGTAGCCCAGGCTGGTCTCAAACTTATACTGATCCTCCTGCCTCAGCCTCCCAAGTGCTGGGATTACAGGCATGCACCACCACACCCAGCTAGCCTTTTAAAATCTATTTAAGCTTTTTTTGCTTTAATTTTTTTATTTATTTCTTTATTTGGTCCATGATTGTGCTATGCAGACCCATAGTGATCCTCTTATCTCAGCCTCCCCAGTGCTGGGATTACAGACATGTACCACCATGCCCGATTTTGGATTTTCTCACAAAATCCCCAGTCAACTAGCTAAGCAGGCCACTGGCAGGTAAACAACAACAACAACAAAAAAAAAAAAAAAAAAACACCTGACTAGACTGGATTTCCTGGATGCAGGATCTCAAACTTCCTCTTTAGATATCTGGGCCAGGGCAGATAATTCACTTAGGACATGGCTGTCTCAGTTACTCTTCTCTCGGTGCTGGGACTAATACCTGACCCTGAACTAGGGAAGAAAGGATGTATTTGGCTCACAATTACTGGAGCAGGCTCCAGGGCAGAGTGGCACATGGCAGAGGGGCAGTTCATGGCCATGGAAAACAGCAAGAGCAAAAGTGAGGAGCAAGGGCAGGACTGACTGCAAAGAGCACATCTCTCTCCTCATCTGCCCCAGAAATGTATTCTTTTCCTGAGAGCTTACACTAGTATCCCCAGTCTTTTTTAAAACAAACAAACAAACAAACAAACTTTTATTTGTTTATTTATGTTACGGCGACTCAACCAGCCCTGGGGGTGGGGCTGGCACAGCATATGGTGCCAGGGATAAAAGAGGAAAATCCAACATGTAGCAGTTCTTTTTGTGGAATCTCACATGGTGATCCAGTGGGTCCCAGATCATCTCTGGGACTTGCTTTCTGAGTTAAAATTTGTACTAAAAATTTCTTGATTTTTGTTGTACATACATAGGTATGATTTACTCAATACCATTTGATATAATGTGCTCCTGTACTACGTATACCATAGCTTATCCATTTTTGTATGGCCACTTTTCTATGTTGGGTATTGATTCAAGAAATGGATCTCAGGTTAGATTTTGGATTTGTCTCTGCTATAGCAGACCCCGTGTCAGAAAATGAAGTGATGGAGGAAATAGAGGCAGGTCTTAGAATGGTAGCATTTTATGGGAAAGACTAAGGAAACCAAAGCACTGCAGAAAAAAAAAATTAAAATGCTTAGCTATTTAAATAGTTTTATTTCACTTTAAAAATATAAATTTCAAATCTTTTATTCTTTTGTGGTAAGTAAATGTGTAGGGTCATAATTTTTTAGAGGTTAGAAAACGGAAATAAGCCCTTGCTTATTAGCAAATAGGAAGAAAAGTCAAGGGTCTGATAGTACTGGAGAAAGAAGATAACCATATGTTTGCACCACTTTTTTTCTTTTATTTCTTGGGTTAATTTTGCTTTAATAATTTAAAATTTTGGAATATGACCAAGATATTTGATGAGTAACAAGATAAAGCAAATTAAACAGTAATATGTTTTTGGAAACCTTTTTTTTTTTTCTTTCTTTCTTTTTCAGTACTGTGGATCAAACTCAGGACCCTGTGTTTGCCAGGCAGGAACTTATACCACTGAGCCATCTCCCCATTCCATTTGGCAACTGTTCAAAAGGCTTCAAATTCCTAGTGACACGTGGATCAGATAAAGCCTTCTTGTTTCCTGCCTCATAGAAACAGTACTTAAGATGAAGACAACTTTCATAGATAAAGACAAAAGCAAACATATATTCTGCCATTTAATAACAGCTTTTTCTGGAGCAGCATGAAGAAGTGAGGATGACCTCTGGGGCCACCCAAAGCTGCATGCTGCTGCATCTCGTGTCCAGTGCCTGTGACCCACCGCTGTCACCACCATGCCCGAGAGAAAGACTGAAGGGGAGGCTGAAGGGGACAAAGCCAAGGTGAAGGATCAACCACAGGGAGATCTGCAAGGCTGTCTGCTAACCCAGCTCCTGCAAAGCCAGAGCCCAAGCCTGACAAGGCCCCTGCAAAGAACGGAGAGAAGGTGCCCAAAGAGGAAAAGGGAAAAGCTGATACCAGCAGGGATGGAAATAGCCCTGCAGAAAATGGAGATGCCAGCACAGACCAGGCAGAGAGTTGATGGCACTCTAGATGCCAAGTGAAGTACGGCCATTATGATAACTGTGTACTTCTGGTGGCTGTACAGTTTGAAATAATATTTTTATCAAGTTTTACAAAAGTGCAGAATTTTATTTTCCTTTTTTTTAAAGCTATGTGCTAGCACACAGAACATTTCATTGTTGTTTTGTGGGGAAGGAGCATATGTCAGTAATGCAGTGTCTCTAAAGGTGGACTGATGTGGGAAGGCACCTCCCCCTGCTGGTTTTGAGACTTCCTCTTGGCTCCCAGGAGGAGGGATTGCCTGATGCTGACACATGTGGCCACCTTGGCACAAACACCTTCTGGTACGGGACAGCTCCCAGTTCATTTCATGTCCTCCTTTCCTCTGTCATCAACATAAGCTCAATTCCTTTAATCCCAGAGACCTATTGGGATCTGATCCCCAAAAGTGATGTTACCCAGTGTGTCAGGCAGTCTGGACTTGCCAGTAACATCGAAATGGTGTCCCACAAGAACTGACTTTTCTAGATTGTGGAAAATTCTGTCATTTTCATTTCCTGAAAGTCAGAGTTGGCTTGAGAAAAGTTGTTAAGCAGCATGCTAAATGTGAAGTGTCAACCCTCACTCTAAACTTCTCCTACTTCAGAGCTTCAAATGAAGACTTCATTGGATTTTATAGTGACTTTATGATCTTTGGTAGTCCATCCAAGAAAGTTATTATAAAGTTTGAAAGCTATTGTATACTGTTAATAATTGTGTGCCCATGTCCTGCCTGAAATATAATGATTGTTTATGAAAAGTATCTTTAATGAAGCTGGATACAGTTTGGCCTGAAAAAAAAAAAAAGAGCTTTTTCTTTGTGGGATAGGTTCTTTCTTTGTACCCCAGGCTGCCCCCAAACTTGTGCTGCTCCTCCTGGCTCAGCTTCTGAGTGTTGGAATTACAGGCATGGACTACTACACACTGCGTAACATAGCATATTTTTTCTTTTATGTATTTAGTATAGAGTCTACAGGGTCTCACTACACAGCTCAGATTCATAGTGATCTTCTTGTTTTCAGCATCACAAGCACTGGGATTGCAGACTGGGCCAGCACTCAGTCACTGGCTTACCAGGCCCTTGGAGCGGGGCCAGCATAGTATGCCTAGGATTGAACCCCAGCCCCTGCGCCTGCCTAGGCAGGCCCTTTAAGCTGTGGAGCTACCTGGCCAGCCCTAACAGTTAATTCACGTGTTATACAATGATCTATTTGAAATGTGCAATTCAGTAGGTTCTTCGGTGGGAGAGGTATTTTAGTGAAGGGTCTACAGGATGTTCAGGGTCTCAGTACTAGATCAGATTCATAGCGATCCACCTGTTTACCACCTCCCAAGAGCTGGGATTACAAGCACGTGCCACCACGCCCCGTCTCAACTGTCAGCAAACCCCTGGCCCCTGTGCTGGGTTGCAGGGCTTTAATCCGCTGAGCTATTTGGCTGGCCCTTCCGTAGTATTTAATATACTGAATTCAAAATTGAGCAACCACTGTCGCTAATTCTAGAACATTTTCATCACCTCAGAAATGTTCTATGTACACTTAAAGAGCCCTGTAATAGCGTGGGAGATCCAGAAGTTGAAGGATGTGGGGCTGATTGCAATTCGGTGAGGACTTGCTCATCTCTGCCCTTTTCCCTCTCGTGTGGAAAGACGCTGGGATGGCGGTGAGCAGCACAGCAGAGGGCGGAGAGAGAAAGAAGACCTCGTCTTTCTGTTCATCCATGCCTACCTGGAAGACACAGCTGCGGCCATGGCCTCCCAGCATGCGCACGGCCACCTCACAGATGCCGCAGGCCTCCCAGGGATGCAGGGGAAGACGATTCCCAACCTGAAGAGTTCGTGTTCTCTAAAACTGAAGAATGAATTTTAGGAACAAATGGAGGTTATGAGTGGAATAGATTTATTAAGAAAAGAAAGCTTCTGTCTGGGAAGAGCGACAGAAGGGGACCCAAGCAGGTTGCCAGGGAAGCTGTCTCTTCCAGAGACTTTTATAGAGAAGACGTGGGAACTCACTTAGGTGGGTATGAGGTGGGATAAAACTGTGGTCCACCAATGAGATTACAAGCACCATTGCTCAGGTAAAATTAATTAACATCGGGATCCAATGGAAAGGCAAGTCATGTAGCAAGTGGGCAAGAGCTCCGCCCATTGAGCTTGGGCTCATGACTCTTTCCAGGATCTTTCAAGGTGATTGATACCTACTTAGAATATCAATCCCTGATGCCCATCCCCAGGGAAGTATGTAGTTGTTTCTGTTTACCCTTGTTTTGAGATTTGGCCCACAGCGGAGGAGTATCTGTCTCTAGTTGGAAGATGGCCTTGTCTTCCATGTCATCCTTGAGGGTCTGGCCCTGTCTGACTGCCTGTAATATTTCTATCTAACTCAGCTGCCTACAACACCAGCACACGCGTGGTCTCCTCACTGCTGCCCCCGAGTTCTGTGTCTCCTTCCCCCAGGCCCTGGTCCTGTCTCCACTGCTCCCCCATAGGTGGGTATTGTGTATTTGGGGCAGTGGGCAGTATTGGGAGGGGAGGGTCTTCCTCCAAACCTGCAGTCCCAGCTGTCTTCACATTGTCATTGCAACGTCCCCACCTCGACTCAGAAATGAGACAACTGCTTAGTAGACCTACTCCATAGGAAAAACGCACTTGGGAGGAACAAAGGCAGTGAAGGCCCTTATCTGTGGTCACCATCAAGGAAAGGGTCATAAACATGTTTTAGTTAGGTGTGGTGGTGTATGCCTATAATCTTATCACTCAGGCAACTGAGGCAAGCGGGTCACCGTGAGTCGGGCCAGTCTGGGTTAGTGAACTCAAGGCCAGCCTACACTACAGTGAGACTTGGTCTCAAAACCAAAAAACTTCAGGCCTTCAACTGAACCTTATAAGGAATTTTAACAGATGAGTAAAAAGCTCACTTAGAGAAGGTCCACTCTATGAGCATAACACACCGAATTAGTTGGTTACTAGAAGAGAGCTAACAAAATGTGCAGGTTACGGTGCTGTGGGTAGAAACAGGTTGCGAGGCTTTTTCTTCTCAGGAGCCTGTGCTTTGGAATGACCCCAGGCCCCCCTTTCACATCACCATTTCCCCAATATGGTGTATTCTTAAAGCGTGGATTAAATTTTAATACATTAATAACAAAACCAGGAACAGGAAGGCAGCATACATTCCTGGCCTGGTCTTAGGATGTATTCAATACCACTCCATGTTCTGACCAGCTCTGGGGAAGAAAGGGGCCTCAGCAGCTCTGCGGTGAGCTCATGGAGAGGCTGCTGCATGTCTGCCTCTCGGAGTGCTGGGTTTACAGGAGAGCACCGTCCCACCTGGTTTTCTCTTTGAGAACAAATGATGTACTTTCATCAATTGTGAATCGGCAGGGGAGAGAGAGTAGTACAATGAGAAAGTACTCGAGGCCGGCGGGTTTCTACTAAGTATTCATTGGCTCCCTCACTAAGAAGGCCACGCTGTCTCCTGCATGCCTGATGAGGGCAGCGATGGCAGAGGCTTCAGAGCGCTCGAAGGTAGCAAAGGGCCACTGTGGCGCTCACGGTGCAACCTCCCTGCCACTGCACCGGCGTGTGCTGAATCAGGCTGCACTCAAGTGCACGATGAAGGGTTTCCAGCTTGGAATTAAAATACAGTCGTAAGCTCAATGCTTGTTGTTGTTCTTTGGTTTTTCTTATAGTACTAAGAACTGAACTGTCCTCACACTACATCTCTAGCCCCTCCTTTTTCTATTTTTTTTAATGTATTTGGTATAGGGCCTCACTACATAGCTCAGACTCATGGTGATCCTCCTGTTTTCAGCCTTCTTAGCACTGGGTTTATAGCTGTGCACTACCACCCCCAGATTCAGTGGCCAGCAAGGTATGTGGGGCAAAGGGAGCTTAGTCCACTGAGCTTTTTTTTAAAATTTTAAACAAGTGTCTAGAGGCCAGGGAGATAGCGCCGGGGCACAAGTGCCTGCCTGGAAGTGCAAGGTCCTGAGTTCAATCCCCAGTTCTGCAAACAAATGTGTTTTCTGTGATGTCCTCACACTTGTAATCCTGCCTCAGCCTCTGGAATAACTGTGATTACAGCATACACCATCACATCCTTTCTGACTCAGTACTCACAAAAACATGAATCAAGCAAAAGAGCAATAACAACAAAAAAGTAAAATTCCACACTACACAGAAAGAGTTGTTGGAGAAGACTTGGCTCACCCATCCTTCTGGATGATCTACAATAAATCCTGACTCAAGCTAGATTAGTAGAGATGGCCAGCAGCATAGATGGGTGTGCTCTAGAATTCCGTCCTGAGTCTGCATAGACAGCTGCTGTAAGAAGGTCCTAGTATGAGGACAAATGCAAGCAGCATGTACTGAGCACTGAAGAAAAGCCAGGCAAATTGCAGTGAGGTGTATGCATGAGAGAGTAGTTTTACATGAGAATAGGAATTGACCAGCAGTTGCCAGCTAGGCGCTCTCCAGAGGCCGACCTCCAGGCGCTGGCCCAGAAGCCTGCTGTGGGAGAGCCACCTGAGCTGCCAGCTGGTCCAGCAGCAGGCTGAGAGCTTTCATTTGGTTCTGTTCTTTCAGGGGTGTTAAGGCTCGAGCCTCACATGATGGCCAAGAGCTCTACCACTGAGCCTATGGGCCCGGTGGGATGACTCAGTGGTCTAAAGCGCCTGCTTGGGAAAGCTTGGGTGGCTTCAGGGACCGCGGTTCGATCCCCGGCACCACATGCTGCGCGAGCCCTGCCCTCGGGGCGGGATGACCCAGCCATAAAAATGAGTGAATAAACAAACAAAAGTTCTGAAAAAATAAATAAATTAATAAATAAATAAATTAATTAATTAAAAAATATTTTTAGATAAAGCTTACACATTTCTGGAGTCATCCTTTCGCTAATCATGTGAAGTGTTGGGCTAAAGCCATCTTCATTGTGTGCAGCTGTCACAACTTGCTGTCCTCCCCACAAGGGGTTGCTGAGTGTGGATTATGATTTCTTTTGGGATAAGCAGTGTTTAGGTCACTACATCAGTGCTAGCATGAAATCACTGAGACAGCATAGAGTGTAGCTTCATGCAGTTGGAGCAGAGAAGGGGGAAAGAGGACAGGACAGTTGCCTCACGATTCCCATGCCTTGGACTGTGCATTTCTGTCTAATTGTAAAACACACTGGTTCCTCACCTCAAAACAAAGTAATAAAGTAAGTAACAGAGTCCTAGGAAATGCACCTCTGCCCATGGGTGCCACACGCTGCCCTCCTCAGGCAGGCCTCTGAAGATATTCCAAATTCAGCATCAAGGATAAAGTCTTTTGAATGACTGGTGCTACATTTGATGTCTGACAGGTCGCTTTAGGAGCCCAAACCATGGCTCTTCTTGAGATCACCATGCATACATCCTCTGCTTTGAGCCTACCTTAACTCTCTCCTTCCCTGAGGTGGGGAGCATCCTCCACTCACTTGCTTTGCTTTGCTTCTTTCTTTCTTTCTCTCTCTCTCTCTCTCTCTCTCTCTTTCTCTCTATTTTTTTTTTTGTGGGAACAGGGATTGAACTCAGGCCCTTGTACTTGCCAAGCAAGTGCTTATTCTACTGAGCTAGCTCCCCAGCTCACTTGCCTTTGATACAACCTTGCAAGCTACTGTACATCCTGTCTAGGACAAGGCCTGGTGAGAAAGTGAGAGAGAACCCTGGCCAGTCAGGGCTCGTACTGCCCCATTACCAGCTCTTTCCGGAGCGTGGCCAGCTCTTTCTTCTTCCGCTCCTGTTCCTGCTGCCTGGCCTCCTCCAGTCGCTGGGTTCTGTGGGCACTCAGCTCCGCCGTTAGCTTTTTCCGCTTCTGTCCATCCTTGGCTCTCTTCTCAGTGGCCAACAAGAAAGGACCTTTAACTAGAGAAGCAGAAAGGCTCTCTGAGTAGAGAAACAGAAAACACCAGCACGCAAGCAGCCCTTCCACCACCAAGCCCCACCCAGCTCAGACTGAGCTAAGTGGCAGAGCCATGGAAGGCAGGAAGAGGCAGAGCTCTGAGGAAACTCATTAGAGAAAAGGCGGGGGTCACAGAATCTTAACAGGCGAAGGGCCCCTGAAAAAATTTAGTGTAAATGGAAGAAAAGCAAGACCCAGAGGTGAAGTAGCTTGCTCAAAGCTGCCACGATTTTAAGACAGATGTAGAAGAATCCTACCTTTATCTGACTGCCTTGTGTACCAAATGTCCTACATCTAAGACTTGCTGCGGGGCCAACTACAGAAAGCCCTTCCAGCCTCCCTCTCATCACTTGCTCTTCAGGACAGGAGTCAATTACTGCCAGGGAAGAGCCAGTCGGTTATGTCCAGGCTCCTGCTGTATCCACCTGGATACGGCACACCTGCCAACTGGACAGTCACTAAGGCCAACGACAGCAGAAGACTGGGTCTGCAGGAAAGAAAAGCTTCAGTGCTCTAACATCACATGCTTCTGGCATACACTGCACTGTCCTGAAACAACTGAGGCCTGCACTCCCCAGGGAGGCTGATGGTCCTGCCTCACCCCAACAGTGCAGAGAATACTACCAGAAACTGATCTTGTCTCTTTCTTTCGAGCAGAGGGCTCCTGCGAGGTGACCATGTTGGAATGAGCCTCTGAGCAGGCTGCTGCTTTCTGCTGTCTCAGGTCCTCTGCTAGCTGGCAGGAAGAAAGTCTGTCAGGCAAGTCTACAGCTTCTCATCAACTACTACTGCAGTTAACTCCAGTTCTACCGCTTCTGAACTGTAAATAAAGACAGCAGATGCTTTATGATAAATAATAGTTAACTCCCACCCAGCAATATCTGAGGCCAGACAGAATTAGAAACTATTATCAGAACACCCCTTGTACACACATACCCTGCATACACTCCCCAGGACAGGGCATCAAACTAAAGGCCTCTGCACTAAGTTATGCACGGCCAGTCCTTGTTATATTTTAAAAATATTTTTAAAATGTTGAGACACAGTCTCCCTATGTTACCTGGGCTGGGTTTGAGCTTGTGTCCTCCGGACTTGGCTTCTCTATATTTTTCTTTTCTATTTTGCCTTATGAAACAGGGTCTTGTACAATCCAGACCAAACAGGAACCATTATGCAGCCTAGGCTGGCTTCCAACTCTCAGTCCTCCTGCCTCAGTTGCCCAAGTGCTGGGATTATAGCTGTGTGCTGCCATGCCTAACTAAGATACCTTTAAGGCCTATGTTAACCATTACAAAGAAAAAAAACTACACATTATATGCCTCTGTGTGTGACTAAGGACCATGACCATGCACTATCGCCTGTGTTTTCCCACCCCAAAAGACAAACTAGTACAAAAGCTAAGATTTAATCATGCCTCCAGATCTGCTTGCTCATTGTAGGAAATATGGAAGCCAGAAACACATTTACCACCACCATGGAGATGCAGCCAGAAAAGCCTGCAGTGGAAAATTTCCATAATCCTGTTTGTTCAACAAATAAAATACAAAGAAACGAGTCACTGGTTGAAAGACTTGGAGATTCAGCAAACAAATGCACCATGTGAGCTTTACTGGGATCTTGTTTTTTCAATCTTGAGTTAAACAACTGGAATTCAAATTTATAAGGAACCTGCTGTCCTCTGCCCCCTGGCTGGTACGTGTACAACCTTACTGTGCTCTTATGGCCACATTGGCCCAAGAGCCGGCCACGGACCAAGTACCAGGGGTGGAGTCCACAACTCAACTGCAACCCCAGATCTCTGTTTTTTCTGAGACAAGTTGCTAAGTAGCTCAGATTGCACTCCAACCTGCAATCCTCATGCCTCAGCTTCCCCAAATGCTGGGATTATAGGTGATTACAGGTTCTCACTATAACAGACTTTTCTCAGCATGGCATGGAATATGCTTATTCTTTATAGCTACCAAGTAATTATGAGCAGTTTACTGGAGCCAAATGTGGTAGCACAGCACCAAAACATGGCAACACCAAATGATTATTATAAAAGTCTAAAAAGAAACATTTCCTCTGGGCCACAGTTCTCCTGTATATAAGATAAACACAGTGCTGGGCATAGCGGTGCCTGCTTGTATTGCCAGCAGTTAGGAGGCTATGGCAAGAGGACTTCTGTGAGTGCAAGGCCAGCCTGAACTATAAAATGAGACCCTGTATCTAAGATTCAAAACAAAAACTCTTTGAGCCAGCAAGATGGCTCAGTGGTCTAAAGCGCTTGCTTAAGCAACCACAAGGACCATGGTTCAATCCCCAGCACCATATGCTGCGCCAGCTCCATCCCCAGGGCAGGTTGAGCCGGCCATAATACAATCAAATAAATAAAAATTTTTAAAAAACTTTCTCTACCACCAACAGAAAACTGAAATGAACATACTGAGGTATCGGCAAAAGACCCTGGGTTTACTTCCCAGCTCTTAAAGGATGGCTAGATGGCTAGATGGGATAGATGGATATCTAAAAACATGTGGCCCCTTTCTGGCCCCCGAACCTGAGGATTCCACACAACCTGTCTTTGCCCTATCATACCCAGAACCCTATTCATTAAGGGTACCATGACAGATAGCAAAAGCTCAACTCTTAAAGAGAAAACAGAGGTGTTGGGGGTGGGGGGGGGTGGAGATTCTTCAAAACACAATTTTGCTTATTGTATCTGTACTTTAGAACTAAAAAAAAAGGCAGGGAGAAGCATTGTGGATAGAAGAACTATATTATTTGAAGAAAGCTTTCAAGTGAAAGAGGATATGGGGAAAGAAAAATTTCTAGACATAATTACAGATTTTATAAGGCCTGGGAACTATCACTTTGACTTATTGCTAAGGACACAGCATAAACAAAACTAGGTATCTGGTTAGAAGTAATATAACATGGTTTTACCAAAAACCACAACTGACTCTAAAATGAGCAGAAGAGAACAGTAAACCGAGTATGATGGCGTGGACCCCAAGCCACAACCACACAGGAGGCTTCTGCAGAGGAACATGGGAGCCTAGGAGTTTGAGGCCACCCTAAGCATCTCACAAAAATAAAGCCAGGGACAGCTGCATAGCTCCTATGAAAACATCTGTAACTTCTCCTATGAGGTTGGGCCTCTGGTGTCCCTGGGGGAGTCTGTAACCAGTCCCTCGGATACTGAGGGGTGACTACACAGGGAAATGGTATAAAGCAGTGCCAATACAGACCACATGTGTCAGTTATCAGGACAACAGCAACATAAGGTGACAACTAAACCCTGCCACAGCTCAGGGCAAATGCTGCCTCTTCTGCAAACCTTCTCCTGGAGGAAATCATTTGTCCTTTGCATCATTACAGCACTTTAAACTGGCAGCTCTCTCACAATGCTTCTACGTACCTTGTCTGTTTACATGCATGCTGTCTTCGACCTCCTCACATGATGACACCCTGCTCCTAGTTGCCCACTATGCAGGATACGGGGGTGGGGGGCAGCACTTGGCCAGGGCAGGGTGCTTCTGCCAGCAAGCACAGCTGTAGCTGTTCTTACCACAACTCCTCCCCGAGGCCTCAGGAGGGCAAAATCTGCCACAAAATTGATAGCGTTCCTCTTTCAATTTCTTCTCTGATGCCGGCTCCTGGATTCTTCTGTCATCTACTCCTGCTTTTCCATTTACATCTGCAAGGTGGAAGTTTAAATGGTAGCTATAAAGCAAATGAAGACTAATAAGCAACAAAGTGAGCAAAAGCAAAGCTAATAGTCCTTGAGATGACCCATCATACACAGTAAAATGTGGCTGTGTAGTGCTGTCTTTCCTGCCCCGAGGAGAATAAAGGACACGGCCTGAACGCTGCCCATTCAGGAAGTGTCTCCTCTCCAGAACAGAAGTTGAATCCATGTTATTCCAGTCAGAAGTCAGAAGGCTGTTAGCATGAATACAAAAAGGAGGCAGAGTGGTGGCCCAGCCTGTAATCCCACCACTCTGTGGCTGAGACATGAGAGTCTACACAAGAGTTTAGGGATAGCTTCAAGTACACAGAGAGATTCTGTTTCAAAAACAACCAAGACACACAAAGAACATCAAGTGATATATCAAGGATGGGAGTGGAGAGCGGAATGCTCTACCCTGCTGTGGAAAGGAAAATTAGTATAGACTCTATGGAAATCAGGATGGAGACTCCCTCAAAGCTGAAATTATGGCTACCATTTACTACAGATATACCCCTCCTCGGTATATACCGGAAGTGACACAAGTCAGGATACTATAGGGATGCCCGCATGTCCATGTATACTGTGCCACAATTCACACTGCTGAAGGCATGCAATCATCCTGGGTACCCAATAGCAAGAGAATAAAGAAAATATGCATGTACACACAGTGGAGTATTATTCAGCCATAAAAAGATTGAGTCATTTGCCGAGAAATGGATGGCTGGGTGTAGTGGCACATGCCTTTAGGCCCATCACTTGGCAGGCTGACACTGGAGGGTCCCCTTGAGTTCAAGGCCAACTGGACTACATAATGAATTCAGGGAGAACCCACCCTAAATTAAAAAGCAAAGCCTTGTCTCAAGTGCAACAAAGAAAAACAAAAGAAGGGATCTGGAGACTACCACTGTTGAGCAAAATAAGCCAGACTCAGGAAGACAAACACCACATGTTCCCAACAATGACAAGAGACTACTTCACTTTTTTCCCCCAAATAAGACCCAGACAAAAAACCACCCTGATAGCTAGAGCTCAGAAATGCCAGCCCCACCAGCCTATCCTTGCCTTCCCTGCCCTATAGAGCAGCCACTGGGCAAGAACAGGGAAGGGAAGGGGAAGGGAAGGCTGGGCTGTGGCTCCACAGTGCATGCTTGACCAGTGAGCAGAGGCCCTGGGCTTGATCACCAGCACCCCAGGGCAGGTGAGGATGGGGAATAAATAAGAAGGGGAAACATTTATAGGAAATGCAGCCATAGTGAAAACTAGGTATAATAGAAGACAGACATAGAAGTCAGATGCCCATTCTGCCATTTCTTTTTCTGCCTAATAGATAAGAAAACTAACCTTAGTCTATTTTCACCAATGAAAGTTGGAGAACAGAAAAATTCTTGCTCACAGAATATTTATGACTATGAGAGCACACAGTCCTAAAGTGCTTGACCTATGTTTAAATTCAACACATAGTAGCCATTCTTGGTGGGAAGAATATCATTAAGACCCCTTAAAGAAGGAAAGAAAGACCTCACTAAAAGGAACCATAAAAACAAACAAACAAAAAGGCCAGGGAGATAGTTCAGGATCCTAAGTGCTGGCCTGGCATGCTCAAGGTACTGAGTTCAATCCTTGGCACTGCAAAAAATGTAAATGTGGAGATATTTATAGTAACAGTAATATGACCACATCAGCAAAGTGTTAAAATAATTTGATGCTGGGAGAGGAAAAGAAAGAGATGATAGTTAAAAGGGTGAGAATATTTCAGACAAAAGAATTTTAAGTGCTTATCTAAGATCTATTACATTCCATAGTTAACATACTAATAATAGTGTACTGCAAATTTCAAAATTACTAAAAGTGAACTTCAGTTGTACTCAACCCCAAAATGCTGATGCATTACCTTCATTTAACTGGTCCATACTGCTGGTAAAAGTCATAACATTGTTGACGCTGCACAGCGGTGTGTTGAGGATGCCACATGGAAGCCCGAGCTGCCTTCCTGCCTTCCATCTTCGGCCAGCCCAGCCCATCAGATTGCCTGTCAAAGTGCCCCTGAGGGGCGAACTGCACCGGAGCCAGCACCACATCCAGCGCCCTTGGCCCAGACTCCAGTGGTGGCCCCAATTTCCACCTATATTATCCTTGTGGCAATAGGTTTTATTTTGGGCTGTGAAGTAATGTGTAACCTGAGCCACAGAATCCCAGAGGGCTTTATTTTGTTTTTGCATCCACTTTTCTCCGTTTCCTCTCTTTTGCTGTGTTTTGTTCGTATTGGTGTGCAGAAGCATTTTCAGCTTACCAGTCCACAGATAACTTATAAGGTCCACCTGCCAGGTTGACCTGCCCTGGAGCCAGCTGCCTGGACTGAGACCTCAACAAGCTGAAGCAAACTTCTCCTTCAGGTTGTGGATGTTAATTGTTTCCTCTGAACAATAAAAAAGTAACACAGATAGGCTTCATGCCAGGCCGTTTCTGCCCTCCATGCCTCATAAAAAAAAGAAAAAAAAAAAAGCCATAACGTTACCCTGTATCACATATATTGTGCTATCAATTTATGAAATGTAAAAATTTGATGCCATTAGTATTGTATCAATTTCTACAAGGACTGAGCACATAGCTCATTGAGAATCTAATTAATTAACACAGGCTCAATCCCCAGTATCACGAAAAAAGTGGTGGTGCATGTTACAATTCTAGCACTCAGGAGGTTTTAGCAGGCTCATAAGCCTGGCTTACTTAGCATTTAAAGATCAAACTGTGAACTGCTTCAAAAAAATGAAAACACTAAAGAGAGGCTAAAGCAAAAGCAAAAGAAAAAGAAAAAATGTACAGCCAGGCATGTTGGGCTATAATTGTAATTCCAGCACTCTGGAGGCTGAGGCAGGTAGGTAGCCGTGAGTTCAAGGCCCTCCTGGGCTACATAATGAACTTAAGGCCAGCCTAAGGTATAGTTAGCTCCTGCCTTAAGTAGGTGGAAAAACAGAAAGACAGAAAGAGAGAAAGACAGGCAGGCAGGCAGGCATATTCATTCAAAGCCAGTAGCAGTGGGATTACAGATGTATACTACCATGGCCTGCAATTTCACTTTCTTGATACAAATGCTACACTTTCTTTACCATTCACTCATTTTTCTCTTGCACATAGATGTCATACCTACAGATATAGCAGTTATCTTGTGACAGTGAATCATATGCCTATAATTCCACCATTTGGGAGACTGAGAGTAGAGAGACATGAGTTGAAGCCCAGCCTGGGCTATATAGTAGGTTCAAAGCCAGCCTGGGCTACATAGCAAGATTCTGTCTCAAAGAAAACAAAGCAAGTCAATGGAAGAAGCTAAGCAAAGCAATATATGGGGCATGGGGATAGCTCAATTAATAATTAATAAGTGTCTGCCTGGCAAGCACAAGGCCATGAGTGTGATCAGCAGTAACAGCAAAAGAGTGAGAAAGAGAAGCAATAGCACAGCCATCTTGAACAACAAGTGCTTAAATGCTATATGTTTGCATTGTCCTTAGCTACAAAAGTAAACAGGGGTAAAACCTGTGTCAACTAAGGTGAGTCACCTCCACCATACAGGTAACAATTCCTCTCTTGTTGGTTACAGTTTAAGGAGTTTCCCAAGCCCCAGGTGCCCCAGACTGAAGACGTACCCACTTATAATTCTACTTAGTTCACCCAAAAGTTTAAATTTAGGAAGGAAATTTCACTTACAGGGTGTATACAAAGGAAGAATGCCTGCCCTTGGCAGTAAGAATATGTCCATTAGCTGGGTGTGAGAGTGCACATGTAATCCCAGCACTCAGGAGGTTGAGGCAAGAGGACAGGCTTGAGCTCAAGGTCAGCTTGGGCTACCAGGTAAAACCCTGTCTCAGAAAAGTGAGTTGGGTCTACTTAGGTTTTTTTGGAAGATGGAACTTCACCGATGACAGAAGAGGGGCACCTCTTTCCTGTCTTGGGAACAAGGTGTTTTTCTTTCCTCTTCAAATCCTTCTGAGCACGGAGTCTATGGTAGAGACAGTGTTAAAAATTTTTAGCAAGCCGGGCGTGGTGGCACACGCCTGTAATCCCAGCACTTGGGAGGCTGAGGCAGGAGGATCGATGTGAGTTCGAGACCAGCCTGGGCTACAAAAGTAAGCTCAAGGCCAGCCTGAACTGCATAGTGAGACCCTGTCTCAAAAAGACAAAAAAAAAT
>PVJA010044450.1:0-16168 GCA_004027025.1 Myocastor coypus | reverse complement strand
AAAAAAAAAAAAAAAAAAAAAAAAAAAAAAAATAGAAGCAAACCTTCCAAAATCATTCCTAGAGGCAAGTATCGCACTGATACCAAAACCAGAAAGAGATGTACCTAAAAAAGAAAACTACAGGCCAATCTGTCTCATGAACATTGACGCAAAAATTCTCTATAAATACTAGCCATTAGAATACAACAAATCATCAAGAAGATTATACATCATGACCAGAGAGGATTCATCCCAGGGATGCAAGGATGGTTTAATATATGCAAATCTATAAATGCAATACACTATATCAACAGAACCAAGACCAAAAATCACATGATTGTCTTAATTGATGCCGAAAAGGCCTTTGACAAAGTGCAACACTCATTCATGTTCAAAGTCCTACAGAAAACTTTAATAGAGGGCCTCTGCCTCAACCTGATAAAAGCCATCTACAACAATCCAACAGCTAGCATAATTCTAAATGGGGAAAAACTGAAGTCTTTTACTCTCCAATCTGGTACAAGACAACGATGCCCCCTATCGCCACTTCCATTCAATGTAGTTCTGGAGTCACAAGCTACAGCCATTAGACAAGAAAGAGAAATAAAAGGAATAAGAATAGGTAAAGAAGAAGTAAAACTTTCATTATTTGCAGATGACATGATAATCTACGTATAAGAACCAAAGAACTCTATCAAAAAGTTACTGGAATTAATGCACAAATTCAGGTACATAGCAGTTTACAGAGTCAAAACACAAAAGTCAGTGGCATTCCTCTACACAGATAAGAAACATACTGAGAGACAAATTAGAGAAACAGTACCTTTTATGATAGCACCATAGAAAAAGAAATACTTAGGAATCAACCTAACTAAGGAAGTACAAGACCTTTTCAATGAAAAATATAGTACTCTGAAAAAAGAGATCTGAGAAGATCTCAGGAAATGGAAAGATATTCCCTGCTCGATGATAGGAAGAATCAACATTGGGAAGACGGCCATACTACCTAAATTGTTGTATAGGTTTAACGCAATTCCTATCTAAATACCACCGACATACCTCACAGAGCTGGAAAAGTCATTCCAAAAGTTTATTTGGAACCAAAAAAGACCCCGAATTACAAAGACAATTCTCAGCAATAAAGGTACGGCAGGAGGCATTACAATTCCTGACCTAAAGTTATACTACAAAGCTACAGTAATAAAATCAGCATGGTATTGACAAAAGAATAGACCTGAAGATCAATGGAATAGACTAGAGGATGCAGAAGCAAATACAAACACACTCAGCCACCTTATTTTTGACAAAGGGGCCAAACATGTGTACTGGAAGAAAGACAGCTTCTTTCACAAATGGTGCTGGAAAAATTGGCTCTCTGCACGCCGAAAACTAAATATTGACCCAAGTCTATCACCATGCACGAAAATAAAGTCGAAACGGATTAAAGATCTAAATATTAAAAGTGAAACATTAAATCTCCTGGAGGAGAAAGTGGGAGGAAATCTTGAAGACATCGGAGGAGGCAAAGAGTTCATGGACGGAAATCAAATTGCAAGTTTAACACTTGAAAGCATCAACAATTGGGACGTCCTCAGGCTAAGAAGTTTCGGCATGTCAAAGGAAATCACTAACAAAGTGAAAAGATGACCCACAAATTTCGAAAAGATTTTAACTAACACGTACTCAGACAAAGGTCTTCTATCTAGAATCTACAAAGAACTAAAAACCATTAGGGTCCCAAAATTCAAAGACCTAATCCAGAAATGGGCATCTGAGATGAACACTCACTTCTCAGAGAAAGAAATACAGCAAGCCTACAAATACATGAAGAAATGCTCCCCATCACTAGCTATTCATGTAATTCAAATCAAAGCAACACTTAGATACCACCTCACCCCAGTAAGGATGGCTACCATAAAGAAGTCACCCAGCGACAAATGCTGGAGAGGCTGTGGGGAAAAAGGAACCCTTCTCCACTGCTGGTGGGAATGCAGATTGGTGCAACCATTATGGAGACCAGTGTGGATGATCCTTACAAAACTAGAATTTGAAGTTCCATTCAATCCAGCTATCCCCCTACTGGGAATTTTCCCAGAAGAACTGAAACTTCATACCATAGTGATATCTGTACACATATGTTTATAGCAGCCCAATTTGTAATAGCTAAATCTTAGAAACAACCAAAATGTCCATCATTTGAAGAATGGCTTTAAAAAATGTGGTATTTTTATACAATGGAATACTACTCATCCATAAAGAATGACAAGTTTGAAGTCTTCATATATAATTGGATGTATATTGAACATATACTCATTAGTGAAATAAACCAGAGCTATATGTGTAAATATCGTATAGTCTCCCTAATATAAGAACTTTAAAGAAGAAAACAAGAACTTAAGGGCATAACACAGCTCAATGTCTTATGGATTAAACAACCAAGTGACTGGAAGCAGACAAAGCAGAAAACATATCAATAGCAAAACCATACAACTATGTACACAGGATGAATCAGATATTGGTCTCAAGAACCTTCAAATTTTCAGTATATTGACTATTGCACAATGTAACGCTAAAACTATGTTTGGAATACATGTCACTGTTGTCTTCTTGATATGTACTGCTCATGGTGTAAACTCAGTTACTGTCATTCTCTCAAGAGTAGTACTTGAAAATAAGAGACAGGGCCAAAAACCATATTCTTGACAGGCTACTATTTTGTATTTCCTTGAATTTCCAAATATCTGTGTAAAAATTGTGTAACTGCTTATATCACATTGTATGGAAAGTTATTAGAATATCAATGATGGTCAGAAAATATCATTTCCAAGCTAAGTCAAAGACATTTGATACTGAGAAAGCCAGTGATGATAAGCCCAGTACCTATGTTATAAAGTAATAGTATCACAAAGCTTTTCTGCTGTAGGGTTAAGAATGTAAGTTAGCAGACCAAAAATTTGAGAAATAGAAGGGCTATAACGATAGCCAATATTTTAGCCCTAGCCCTTCAAGGTCAATAAAGACCCAGGATGTAGGAGAACCTGTGATATAATATCTTATAACTCAGAGGTGTCCCAAATTTCCTGGTCAAGGAGATTATGGGACCTCAGAGGAAAGGGATGAATGAAGTATAGTGCATCTAAGGAGAGTCACCCAGTGAAAAACATTCTCTCAGGCTTTCACAGAAAGCAAAATGGCCAAGCACTGGCCGTGAGTCATCCCGAAGGCTGAAACTAACCACAGTTTTACAAAGTACTGTCTATGGTCTCAAACTTAATCCTGAGGGGATTTGACCCTGGAAGATGGGAAAAAAATGGATGTTTACTTATACAGGTCTTGCTTCGACTTGCCCTTGACCACCTAGCAAGAAAAAAAAAAAACCCTTAATTACAATGCATGGAACGCAGGGCTAGATTGGTGAGATGAGCTTCAGGAGGCTTAGATTCAATAGCCTCCAACATCACAAGCTTCACTGGTGGCCCACTGCAATTGCAAAACCTTTGACTGTGTATGTATCTGCTGCCTCTTAGTCCAAAGAGAAGTATATTCTTTTCTTTTTTTTTTGTTTTTTATTTTTTCTAAGCAACATCAATAGGGAGGTGGGTCATGCCCACACACTGTACTCTGTAGAATGATTGTGAGGATAATATGCAATATGTCAACTTTCAAAGAAAAGAAAGGGGAAAATAAATAAAAAGTAATGTGGATTTAGAAAGGTTAATGGTTAATTTTTTGATCAATCTTATATACCTATATGTATTAATCTAAACTTATCTGATGATGAAAATATGTAATATTATCAATGTTAAATTTAAACAATAAGAAAAATTGAAGCAAGAAAAAGAGCCGGGCCTGGTGGCTCACACCTGTATTCCCAGCACTGTGGAGGCTGAGGCAGGAGGATTGGTGCTAGTTGGAGACCAGCCTGGGCTACAAAAGTGAACTCAAGGCCAGCCTCTACTGCATAGTGAGACCCTGTCTGAAAAAGACAAAAGAAAAAAAAAAGAAAAGAAAAGAAAGAAAAGAAAAGAAAAAAAAAGAAAAGAAAGAAGTTTTAATGCAGTAATGATTTTGTGGATCTGCTTAAGTAGCTACACTGTGAATTTTCTTAGCAACAAAACAGCAATGCTATTTTGTCACGCCCTAGAAATATTCTAGATAAGGTTAAGTTTCTTTTTTTTAAAAAAGAACATATTTTTAGACAACTTGGATTGTAGAACTGAAAGTGTATTCTGACTCATAGAAGTGTTTTGAAGAAGTATTTGAAAAAAATCTGGTAGTGGAAAACGTCTTTAGTTTGTCTCCTTCGTATCTTCTATTTTGTGTCAGTTTTTTCGTCCTACGTTATCTGATTCCATAAAAATATTTATACTGAAGTATAAGAACCGTTGCATAATTTTTCTGTCCTTATATCAAAGAGATTACAGCTTTAAAGTTTTTCTTTTGAATCCCTAATTACAAAAACCCAAATCTTAGCTGAACATGGTGGCACATGCCTGTAGTCACAGCACTTTCGAGGCTGAGGCAGGAGGATGTTTGCAAGTTTCAGACCAGCCTGGGCTACAAAAGTGAGCTCAAGGCCAGCCTGAACTGCATAGTGAGACCCTGTCCCGAGAAGAAAAAAAAAAAAATAGAAATCCCAATCTTTAATAGTATAAGCATACAACTGTTAATATTTGATAGTTCATTATGTAAAATTAATATTTAAATCTTTTATATACATGTAAGAGATACAACAGTTTTATTTAGCATATGCCAGCTATAAATTAATGTCTAGCTTGCCATAAAGTTTATATCATTGTATTCATTTTATTTTCTAAGATTAATGGTGGTACACACATGGTTAGTATGACATTTTAATATAAATTTTGTCTCAAGAATTACTACTGTAGATGTTTCACTTGATATGATCAAGGTCTCTTTATTTTTACTATTTCTAAGTCCATACTCAGATAGACTTTGTGAAATTAATATTTCTAGAGTATATGCCCAGGAATCATGGTTTCTGGGCTAAATAAACTGCCTCTGTCTTTAAAAATAACTAGGCACATTCAATCTTGGGACTATATCAAAGACTATACTTAGCCATAGTCAACTAGTAGATCACCAAACAGAGACTAAAAAGATCATCATACTAGCATTAAACTATTTTTGGAATAAGAAAGGAAAAATCTCATCATAAAATGAAGCAAACAAAAAAACTACAAAAAATGCTAAGGAATCATTTTGATTTTGCATGTTCTGTTTCTAATTGAATTTATTTATGGCATTTCCTTCTTTGTTTTGAAGATATCATATTTCTTCATCAGTTTTAGAGAAAAGTTTTGGGTCATGCGTAAGTTAGAGCTGGAAAATACAACCTTATACGGCTTGAAACTCTTCAGTCGAAGACGTCATGAGCTTTACAATCCTGCAATGAGTAGAATACTGACAATTTTTCTAATATATGTTTAGTTACCTTTCTCTTATAGCTTTTACAACTCTGTCTGTGATAACTTCTGGAAATTTGAACATGATGTATTGAGTCATTCTCTTTTGTTCATAGCTATTTTTAATTCTGTATGTTTGACTTATTTGTAATTTTGTTTCCTTCCTATATTTGGGAAGTTTCCCCCAACTGTTTGCTTTTCTTTCTTTCTTTCTTCTTTCTTTCTTTCTGAAATAATCTCACAATTAAAAAAGAAAATGATAACTATAATGAAAGAATTAGTAAGTGCTTCCTAAGAAGACACTGATAAAAATAGAGAATAGAAAAATAATGGAAATAATGAATGAGCCATATAGAAAAGAAATAATTTCATTTCTTCTAGAAAAATATCCAGAAGAAGAATATCTAGCTTGAATGGGACCTCCAATCTTACGTTTTTAAGCGAACTCCATATTAATTTCCATAGTGGTTTTACCAGTCTGCACTCCCACCAACAGTACAGAAGGGTTTCTTTTTCTCCACAGCCCCTCCAGCATTTATTATTGGATGACTTATTGATGTTAGGAATTTTTCGCCAGAGGAGTAAAAAGAAAACTCAAAAACAGGGAAAAGATTATGACCAACTGTCCCTCTAATAAAGGCTTTCTACTTAAAATATATGAAGAATTTTTTTAAAATCAGGTCCCCCGAATTCAAAGACCCAGTCGAAAAATGGACATCTGAAATGAATATGCACTTGTCAGAAGAAAAAATACAAATGACAAGTAAATTTATGAAAAAAATGCTCAACAAGACTGGTCATTTGATAAATTCAAAATGTATTTTTTTGTAAGTTATTACATTAATTTCTGTTAAAGTTTTAATTATGTATCCTAGTAACACAACATTAAAACTATGTTCTTTGTGGTCCATATGAAATAATGTCGTCCTCTATGTAGAGTATCATGTGATCTGCAAATATTGAAAATTTTACTTGTTTCTTTCTGGGCATTATTTCTTTTATTTCTCTCTCTTGTCTTATTGCTCTAATAGGACTACACTAAAGAGCAATAGTGACAGTGGGCATCCTTGTGTTTTTCCTTCCTGACTCTAAATTAAAGGCTGTTAAATTTTATCCATTCAGTATGATGAAAGCTATCTGTTTGAGAAATCAGAAGTTTCTCTTAACATTTTTTATAACATTGAGAACATTTTTATCAACATTAATATTGGCTATAGATAGCTCTTATCTGGTTGAGATATAGATAGTCTATTCCAGTTTTGTGAAGTGTTTTTATCATAAATTAGTATTGGACTTTGTCAGAAGGTTTTCCTCCATCTGTTGAGATAACCTTGAGATATTTTTGTGTTTGGCTTGTTGACGTTTCATGCATTTTCATATATTGTGCCAGTCCTACATTACTGGAATGAATCGCACTTGAATATGATGTATAATCTTCCCGATGATTTGCTACAATCTAGTATTTTATAAAGAGCTTTTACATTTATGTTCGTTTCATAGATGGACCTGCACTTCTCTTTCTTTGTGGGATTTCTCTCAGGTTTTGGTATCAGAGTAATACTTGCCACTAGAAATTAGGTCGGGAATATTGTTTCCCTTTCAATTTCATTGTGTTGGAAAAAATGTAGCATTAAATCTCTAAATTTCTTGTAGAACTCAAGTGTAAATCCATCAGAACCTGGGCTTTACTTTGTGGGTAAGTTTTGCTTACATTTTCAGTTTCATTTATTCATTCAAATAAATCTGATAGTGATTTATTCAGAAGTTTTATACCTTACTAATTCAGCTCTGGTAATTCATATGTATCTACGAATCCATCCCTCTCTTCTGTGTTTTCCAACCTGTGGCCACAAAGATTTTGAAAGTAAGAATTGTTGATCTTCTGAATTTCTATACAGTCTATAGAGATTTCTCCCTTTTTATTCCTTATTCACAAATCAGAAAGTTTCTCTTCCCAGAAATTTAGAAAGCTAAGTATATACAAAATTATAACCTGTCAATTCTATGGTATTTTTCCTAATACCTTACTCTCATTTAATAGAATTTTTGTTTTCTTGTAAACCAATCATGTACTTGAGAAAGTATAGCTGTAACTAAAATTACTTTAGAAACAGCACACATCTAAAGGACCAGAATGACAAACATTACACGCATAGTTTTAGTGTTACACATTCCTATCCTCAGTGTGATAAAGGGTTTGGAGGTTCTTGGGACTGTTATCTAATTCATCCTGTGCTTGAATTTGCTCCTGCCAGGTTTCCTATGATTTTTGCTTGCAGTCAGTTTGTTGTTTAACCTTTAAATCCTTGATTTTGTGTACGCTTAGATTTCTAAATTCCTGTGAAAAATGTGTAACTGCTTTTATCACATTTTATAGAGATTTGTTAGAATGTCAATGATTGACAGATAATAACAATTTCAAGTTAAGCCTAAGATGTGTGATACTCAGAAAGACAGTGATGTTAACTCAAGTACATATGTTACAGAGTAAAAGTATCACTAAGCTTTTCTTCTGGAGGGTTAAAAATATAACTTTACAGACCAAAGATTGGAGAAAACAAAGGGCTACAAGGATAGCCAATATTTTGGCCCTAGTCCTTCAGTGTCAATGAGCACTAAGGACATAAGTGAACCTATGCTGTAACATCCTATAACTCAGTGGTGTCCCAATTTTTCTGTTCAAGGAGTTTATGAGGCCACAGATGGGATAGACAACGTATAGTGTGTCTAAGAAGAGTCACCTAGGAAGAAAACATTCTCTCAGGCTTTCACAGAGCACAAATTGGTCAAGCAATGGCCATGAATCATCCAGATGTCTGACACTAAAAATAGTTCTACAAAGCACTGTACCTGATTTCAAAGTAAACCCTGAGGAAAGAAAGAGAGAGAGAGAGAGAGAAAGAAAGAAAGAAAGAAAGAAAGAAAAAGAAAAACATATGTGTATATAGAGCTATAGAGCACAGGTAAGATGATTAAACTAATAATTGTTATTGCAGACTATGTAGCTCAAAATAGACATCTTTTGCACATTTTGTTCAAAATTGTTCATAACCATGTATATTTAAGAAATCCTAAATGTGTTAATAGGTTCTAATTTTTGGTTATGCCATTAGCAAGTTGCGTGCTTTCTCCCAAATTGTCATTTGTATTCATTTACAAAAGGTAAATATTCTTTAGTATTATCTTGATATATCTTTGTGGCAGAACTATGTTTGCTTCAGAGAACTATTAGATTTCTTTTACTAATTTGGCCACAACCTATTTTACTTCACTCCTAATATAAAGACTCTCTTTACCTTGATTTGTTTACATGATTTATGTCTATCTCTAACCTTTACAATTTTTGTTACATGTTTTTGTCAGCATTTTATTGTTAGTTTATTGATTGAAAAGTTGAGAGGAGTAGACATGAGAATAGGCTCTAGGTAAGTTCACCCTAAGAGTCACTTTATGTAAAAGTTTAATTTTGCTCACATTGGGCAAGAAAATGATTACAGTACTAATCCAGTTATCAATCACATACTGCTAAGTTGGGCTATGCTCTAAATGATTATCACCTGGCAAAATTGCCTTGTCCTTGAGATGGAAGACCATAGATTTTTAATTTTCTTTGCCTTCAGAACAGCAGAAAACACATTCAGAAGCAACTGGGAAATGGGGAAATGCTGTCACCATCAGAGTCACCTGTGTTTCAAATGTACCAAAATACATATTTATACAGTTTTTAAGAGTCCTAATACATGATTGTCTAAATAATGTCCTTCTAGCAGGTGTAATGGTTATATTTCTACTGACTTGCTTTTGTCTGTATAGGATTTTAAAACATTTTACAATGCTTTTTCAGGCTCCAGCCACTGGTATACTTTTGCAGGGGCTCCATTTACATTTTATGAAATCTGAACCAAGCCAACATGCGATAACCATTCCTATGATGTGGCACTACATAGCCCTCAAATTGAGGGCTGAAATAAGCAACAGGTGTAAGCAATACCCCAAAGCACAACTTTAAATTTTATATATACTCATTTTCAAGATAATTAAAAATTCCAGGGCCATTTCACTGGACTAACCTCCTGGTTAGGCAGGGATGGTTCAATTCCCAGTATCACATGCAACACCAATCCCATGGCCCCAGGGGTGCTGAGCCTATGACTGAGTCATGGCCTTGTGCCTTCACTATGGGACTGAACTGCATAGTGAGATTCTTTAACAACCTGATACATTACAATAAAACAGCAAGACAGAAAAACAATTACCAATTCTGTTCCTGCTGAGGATATACAACCATCCACTCCTCTAAGCGCAGAGAAAGTGAGAGAATATACACACGCTGAAGAAAAGAAGTTCAGTTTTTCACATGAAAAAAGAAAAATCAGCTGAAACTGCTTGGAAGTGTTAAAGCATGTGTGGATATCTACATTAGTTGTCTGTGCTCACCTTCTCCCAAGCTGAAGGTAGCTGGAAATAATTAAGCAAGAGTAAAGATCAGCATTGATTTTCAGGGCTCCTGTGTTTTGTGTTTCTTAGTATATAGGACTCTGTGCTGCTTTGAGGCAAAGGAGCCGCACTATTTTCTACAGCTATCTTGGAATAAATTTTTCATAACAAGTTATATGACTTTTTAAAATTGATTAGCACTGAGCCTAGAATGCTAAGCTAGTAAAACTAAGTGGCTTGTAAATATATTATTGTGTTTTAAATATAATGTTTATAAAAATGTAACATGATGAGTAAGAGTCTCATGGATTCATTCATTCGACAAAAATTTGTTCTTTGACTGGTATTTTTCAGTATCTATATTATGTCTTTTTTTTTTTTTTGTCTTTTTGAGACAAGGTCTCACTATGCAGTTCAGGCTGGCCTTGAGCTCACTTTTGTAGCCCAGGCTGGTCTCAAACTCACAGCGATCCTCCTGCCCCAGCCTCCCGAGGGCTGGGATTACAGGCATGCGCCACCACGCCCGGCTGTTATATTATGTCTTAACAAATATTAATATATACTATTAAACAAATCCTGTGGACAATCCCTTTAATAGACCTTACCTTATGATGTATGAGAGAAATAAAATAAATATCTTTATTTATAATTTTATTACTTTTAAAAAGAAATATCAATGAGACCATTTCAAAACATATTAGGACAGGTATAATAATTAATACAATGCATATACTTTCCTTCACAGTACTTGTTCAGAATATAAGATGTGGAAATGATAAAATTTTAAACAGTTTTGGTACACATATTTCTTCTCATTGAGCTAAGAGAAAGTAATTGTATGCATAGCCCACTATTCCATAATAGTAGTGGCTTAAAAACAGAAAAGCAATTGTCAGAAGCTGTTGACTTGAGCCTTTTACAGCTCATCATACTTATCTGGCTTTACATTAAATGCCTCTTGGTTAAATATTTCTGATGGATGATTAAGGCCAACTTAAACCAAGACATATATATATATATATATATATATATATATATATATATAGATAGATAGATAGATAGATAGATAGATAGATAGATAAACACATAGTGTTTGTATCTGACAAGTTCAATCAAATCAGTCTAGGATTTACATTGAAACCATGTACAGCATTTTGTAGAACATTTGTCAGTGTCAGCCATCTGATTCACAGCCAATGTTTCACCAGTTGGCTCTGTGTGACAACCTGAGAGAATAATTTCTCTCAAGGTGACTCTCTTAGGCACGTTATACATTGTTGATCCCTTTCCTGTGTGGCCCCATAATCTACTTGAACAGAAAATTTTGGACACCACTGAGTTATAGGATGTTACAGTACAGGTTCTCTTATGTCCTGAGTTTTCAACAACATTCAAGGGCTAGGCCCAAAATATTGTCCATCCTTGTAGCACTTTCCCTCTAAGTTTTTGGTGTACAAGCTTAGGTTGTTAAACGTCCAGAAGAGGAGTGTAGCAAAACTATTATGGTATTACATAGATACTTGAGCTTAACATAACTTTCTGAATACTAAATGCCTTAGTCCTATCATGGAAGTGGTAATTTCCATGAATCATTGATATTCTAATAAATCTTTGTAGAACATGATTTTTTTAAAGTTACACATTTTTACAAATAAATTTAGAAATCTAACCATATACAAAAATGTAGCAGTTCAATACTATTGCACTTTTCCTTGTGTCATATTTTCTTTTATTACATTTTTTTACTTAAAACAAACATTTACTTAATAGAAAGTGTAGCAATAACTGAAATGAAATTAGAAGCAGCACATATCTGAAAAACCGGAATGACAGCTATTGCAATTATGGATTTAGTATTTTTTTTTTGTCTTTTTGAGACAGGGTCTCGCTATGCAGCTCAGGCTGGCCTTGAGCTCACTTTCGTAGCCCAGGCTGGTCTCGAACTCGCACTGATCCTCCTGCCTCAGCCTCCCGAGTGCTGGGATTTACAGGCATGAGCCACCACAACCGGCTAATTATGGATTTAGTATTACACGTTGCTAATCTCAGTGTCAGAAACCTGTTTGAGATTTTCAGGAGTATTCTCTAATTAATTTTCTCTATGTACGTGCATGGATTTGCCCCTGCCAAGTTTTCTTACTTTTCTGCTTGCTATTTCTTCATTGTTCACATTTTAAATTACTGATTTCTCTTTAGCTGTATTACATCCTTCCATTTCTATTTCTTCATTTGAGTTTTTACACTATGGAGACTATGTGATATTTACTCCATAGTGTAAAAACTCAAATGATATGATGCTTTCAGTTCTTTAAGAAAAATTCCCAGTTGGACGATAGCTGGATTGAATGGAGTATCCAGTCCTACATTTTTAAGGAGTTTCCACAGTACTTTACATAATGATTGCACCAGTCTTCATTCACTCCAACATTGAAGAAGCATCCTTCTTCCCCCACAGCCTCTCTAACATTTGTTGTTGGTTGATTTCTTTATTTTAGCCATTTTTTTTTTCTGGAGTGACATGGTATTTAAATATTTTAATTTTCATTTCACGAATGGTTACCATGTGGAGCCATTATTTATGTATTTATCAGCTTCTAGTATTTCTTCCTCGGAAGTGTGTGCTCATCTCAGATGCTCATTACTGAATAGGGTCTTTCAATTTCGAAACCTTAATTTTTTTTAGTTCTTTATAATTTACAGATAGAAAAACTTTACCTGAATATTTATTAGTTATATTTTATTTCCAACATTTCTTCGTTGTCTTTTTACTCTGTTGGTAATTGCTTTTGATGTGCAAAATCTTCTCAGCAAGAGGAGGTCCCAGGTTTTTATTCTTTCCAGTGTTAAATGTGCATTTTGATTTTTGGCCATTAAATGCTTGCCTACTACGCCGATGTCATCAAGATTTTCTACTACTGTCTATTCCAGGAGAATTAGTATTTCCGTTTTAATATTTACATCTTTAATCCATTTTGACTTCAGTTTAGTTCATTTTTGTCGATCTGGGTCAAGTTTTAACTTTCAGGCTGTAGAGGGCCAGTTTTTCCATCACCTTTTGTTAAAAAGGCTAAATTTGTGCCAGTAAATAGGTTTGGTCCCTTAGTCAAAGATAAGGTGGCCCAGTGTGTTTGTATATGCTTCTGGATAATCTAATCTATTCCATTGATCCGCAGGTTTATATTTGTTTCCAATACCATGCTAATTTTATCACGGTAGCTATGTACTATAATTTTAAGTCAGGAGTTGTAATGCCTCTTCTCTTATGTTTGTTCCCCTGGATCATCTTTGCTATTCTCAGTATTTTCTGCTTCCAAATAAACTTTAGGAATGATTTCTCCAAGTCTGTGAGATATGTTGATGGCATTTTGTTAGGGATTGCACTAAATTTATATAGCAATTTAGGAAGTATGGCCATCTTCACAATATTGGTTCTTCCTATCCAGGAGCATCCTCTAAAATCTCTTTTCTTCAGAGTACTGTCATTTTCATTGAAAAGATATTTTATTTTCTAAAGTTACATTAATTCCTCAGTATTTCACTTTCCACAGTATGAATATAAGACATATAGTTTATCTACTTTGTCTCTCAGTGTGTTTGTTATCTGTGTACAGGAATGCTGCTGACTTTTGATTGTTGATTTTGTATCCTGCTATGCTGCTGAATTTGTGTATCAATTCTAGTAGGCTCTTCATGGCATTCTTTGGGTCTTCCATTTAGACTACCATGTCATTGGCAAATAACGACAGTTTAACTTCTTCTTTACACATTCTTTATTTCTTTACACATTATTATTCCTTTTATTTCTCTCTCTTTTCTCGTGGCTCTACCTGGTAGTTCCAGCATTATAATGAATGGAACTTGTGATAGAGGATACTCTTGTCTTCTACCAGATCTGAAAGTAAAAGATTTCAGTTTTCCCCATTTAGAATTATGTTCACTGTTGAATTAGCATAGATAGCTTTTATCAAATTGTGGTAGAGTCCAACTATTTAATTTTCTGCAGGACTTTGAACAAGAATGAGTACTGGACTTGGTCAAAAACTTGTGTGCACCAATTGAGATGATCATGAGTTTTTGTATTTGGCTCTGTTGATATAGTGTATTACATTTATAGATTTTCATATGTTGTACTTCCTTACATTCTTGGAATGAATCTCACCTGGTCATAGAGAGTATAGTCTTCTTAGTGCTTTACTGTATTCATTTTGTGAACATTTGATTGAGGATTTCTTCATCTATATTCATGATAGAGATTGGCCTGTAGTTTTCTCTTTTAACTACATCTTTCTATAGCTCCACTATCAATTTAATACTTGTATCTAGGAAGGTATTTGAGAGGATTGTTTCTTTTTCAATTTCATTGAAGATTTTGAGGATTGTTGATATTACATCTTCTGTAAATTTCTTATAAAACTCAGTGGTGAATCCATCAGGACCTGGACTTTCTTTATTGGTAGAATTTGTTTTATCATTTCCTATTTCATTGGCTGTTAATGGATTATTGAGAGTTCTTATATCTTGCTTCTGTTTTGGTAAACTGAACCTTTGTGTGAATTTGTCCATTCCATCTGTTTCCTGAATTCTGTGAGAGCATAGATTCTCAATATAGCTATTTATGATCTTCTGATTCTGCGTTGGGTCTGTGGTAATTTCTCCCTATTCATTCCTTATTGCTTCAATTTGAGTCTTTCCTCTTTTCAGTGAGGTTAGCTAGGAGCTTCTCAATTTTGTTTAATCTTTCAAAGAAACAACTTTTTGATTCAGTAATTCTTTTTAATGTTTACTTTGTCTAAATTGAATTAATTTCCGCTCCCATGTTTAGAATTCTCTCTTGTCTTTAGGCTTAAGTTTTGTTTCTTCTTCCTTTTCTTAACTGTTTAGATGCAGTATTAGAGTATTTATTTGTTCCTGTTCTGTTTTCTTAATGTGTGAGTTCATGGCTATAAATTTCCCTCTAAGAACTGCTTTCATTGCATCTCATAAATTCTGGTAGGATGTGTTTTAATTTTCATTACATTGCAAGTTTTCCTTAAGTTCTTGTTTAAATTCATCTGTAACCCACTACTTGCTGAGGAGGATGTGGTTTAATTTTCGTGTATTTGTGGGTTTCTTTTGTGATTTATTTCTAGTTTCATTGCACTGTGGTATGATAATATGCATAGAATTATTTCTGTTTTCTTGCAAGTACTTACGCATGCCCTATGTACTAGTGGGTGGCCTATTTTAGAAAGTGTCTTATGTAAAGCTGAAAAATAGTATACTCACAAGTGGTTTTATGGAACACTGTATTTATCCTTTAAGTGCACTTGTTCAGAGCTTTGATTCTGATCTACTATTTGTTTGCTAATTTTGTATCTGTTTGGCCTATCTTTTTGTGATAAAAGGGTGTTAAGGACTCTTGTTAAGGTTGTGGTATTGGATATTAGACTTTTCAAGTTCAATAAGATTTGTGTTACATAATGGGGTGCTCTCATGTTGGATGTGTACATATTTATGAGTATTACCTCTTCACCTTGTACTTTACTCTTAGCCAATGTGTAGTGGCCTTCTTTATGTTGTTTGATCAATCTTGGTTTTAGTTTCAGACTATGTGTAAACAGGATTACTATCCTTGTTTTATTGTGACCTGAGGCTTGTAGTATTGCTTGCATCCTTTTACTTTCCAACTATGAATTTCTTTATGAGTTATTTGCGTTTTTTTTTATACACCACATTGTTGGAATTTTTTCTTCCTAATCCATTCTGCCAATGTATTTCTTTTAATTGGATAATTAAGTCCATTTACACCAATGATCTTTCTGGATACCTAGGGATATTAGAATCTACTGTTGGGTCAGGCAAACCATGTAAGAACACAATGAAATAAGAATGTCTATATGATTAGAATTCATCTGACTGTTCAATAAGAGAAAATTCAGTGACTTTTTCAATAGGTTCATGGACTGTACTTTGTATTACCTAGAGAAGGTGTACAACTTAAAGATTTCATTAAACTTTTTTATATCACATCAAAAGGATATGGGGCAAATATAAGAACGAAGATTTCAAACTGTTTCCTTGTACACTTTAAATGGTGAAATATGATAAATATATTAATTAAAAGATTATTTTTCTGTTATAATTTGGGAAAAGCTGTCCGGCGCCGCAACACAAAGGCTTGAACGCCGGACTTAAGCTTGTAGACTTTTATTCAGTACAGCAGCCAGGATCTAACAAGATCCTCCACCCTTTTACATCTCTACATCTTCTCACCCTCCAGCCTGCGCTTCCCTCATATATAGCACCTCGCCCACCAATCACCATCGCTCGCACAGTCAAATCTGATT
>PVJA010044449.1:5820-16267 GCA_004027025.1 Myocastor coypus | reverse complement strand
AAAAAAAAAAAAAAAAAAAAAAAAGAAGCCTTATTTTCTAAGAATGTAAACATTGGTTATTTCATCACTATGATATGAACATTATTAATCTTTTTATATCTGCCTCCTTTGTAGCTATAACTGAGCTATAAGCATTTTCCCTATAATAATTGTTTTCAGTATATTTTTCTGATATTATTACATAATATTAAAATTTATTTCATTATCTTTGAAATATTATGTTGCTTGTTTATCCAATGTTAGCTAAGGATATCTTTTTAATTTCAATTTAATTTTATTTTGAACAGTAAAAATAAAAGCAAATTGAACGGCAAGTGTAACCTCTTCTTAAAATATTGTTTTCCTGGTGCTTAGGAGGGCAGAGTCGATAATGAAATGTGTAGTCATGCCCTAATTTCAGTCCTCCCATGCTGAAGTCAGCACATAATAACTCAAACAGAAGCAATTGCTGAGATGCAAGCCTGTCAAAGGCTAAAGCAAGGATTATCTCGGTAATACATTCATCCCTTTGAAAAAGGCTCCCTTTGGTGGCTTTTCAAACAGTTGCTTGGCTACCTATTTTCCAACATTCCAGTCAGATCTGTCAGGTGTCTGTCTTTCTCTCTGAGGACATAAGCACTACCGAGGAAGATTTCTATCCTGAAAGTTCTCTTTGCTTCCAAATAATTTGTATTAATTATTCTTAAAAATAGTAGATAGCTTTCTACACATAAATGTTAACTTGATCTTAAACTATGCATAAGTACCACAAGTTTATTTCAGTATTACTATTCTATACTCCACTTGTACCTAATATCCATAGATTTATCTTCTTACAGACTACTAATGTAACAGGTGAGCTTAAGGAACATATCCAAAATTTTAGTATATCCCACAAAACACAATTGTATCAATAAGGAAAAGTGAATAAAAGCATACTAACCAGCAAAATTCTGACCTATGGGTCGCAACCCTGGGGAGGGTCGAACAAGCAAAACACAAGGGTCACCTAAAGCCATTGGAAAATGTTATTCATTTGGAATTGTTGTTACATTTAAACTCATGCTATGCCATGGTGAAATGTTATTTATTGGAATTAGTAATAAATATTTCTCAGTATATAATTAAATATCATTTTTGTGATTAATCACTATGTTTAAATTATGTTCCATTTGTAGCAATGAGAATACATAATGCATATCAGGTATTTACATTCAAAATCATAACTGTAGCATAATTACAGTGTTGAAGTAGCCACCAAAATTGTTTTTTGGTTTGGTTTCACCACAACATGAGGAACTCTATTGCGGGGTCACGGCATTAGAAAGGTTGAGAACCACAGTACTAAACTGAATGGTTCTGTATTTAACCTGTGCAGACCTTCATCCTGGTGCTAGGTATGAAATCAATGTTTCAGTGCTTATTAGAGCAACATGATCTCTTCTGCCTTTTAAATACATCCTAAATAACTTTCTCAACCAAGTTTAGATGCTCTGAATTTTTTGCTATCAGTATTTGCATATTGTCCAGGACAGTGGATCTTCTGGCTATTCAGAGTTTTTATTTCTGGATCTTTTATGACATTGAATTTGGTCATAGGAAATACAAATATATAGTTCTATCTCAAGGTTTCTGCTCCTAAACACCATCCAATGATTTTTTCTTTCTGATGAAAATAAACATAAATCAGAAAAATCTTGCAGAAAATGATACACCAGCCTCCACTAATATAAGAGTTGCGAATATACAGTATTCACGCTTTCCTATATGTTTCAAGGATTTAGCACTGTGTTAGGCAAATAGCAGTGATTTTATCTACAGTTGTTGTGGTTCAACAATGTAAAGAAAAATAAGATGCCATATTCTAGTTGCATCGATTGGTTTCAGATCAATGGTACTAGAGTTCAAAGAATTCAGACAGATATTTATTTTCCCAACTACACCGAACCAGCATGATGAGACCATTAGATAATCACTCAGCATTGTTTATGGCACTGTGTTGACTCATGACATCATAATTTTTGTACTTACAAGAACAGAATTCCAAGGTACATGTTAAAGTAAACTGATATCATTTCATGTTCTTGGGGTATTTAGTTTGATCTTGTTAGACTCTATAGTACTTTAGCCTTTTACCACGTAATAGATTGTGGAATGTTAATTTAGTGTGCATGGGTACCCAGACGTACAATTATTATGTTTCATTTGAGTCACAACTAACTGTCATTGGGACCAGTGGCTATAAAATAGCTTCTATCAGAATAGAATTCTTACAAGCTACATATTTATTGCTCACATATTTTATTAGTTTAACTCAACAATCTAACTACACCTTCATAGTGTATGATTTAAATGGAAATGAGAATAACATTTTGCACTTTTTGTGCAATATCTGCACCACTAAAGTTATTCCACAGTTTTCTTTTATGCTTGGGAATATTGACAATGCTCAACATTATTGTGACAAAAAGGCTAAAGCTGATGATGATACTGTAAGGTATATTTTACTGAAAAACTTTTTTTTTTTTTTTGCCGAACCAGGGATTGAACTCACAACCTTGTACTTGCCAGGCAGGCACTTGTGCCCCTGAGCCATCTCCCTGGCCCCTTGAAAAACTTCTTAATAATGAAATCATAAGAGGACTGAGCTTCGAAACTGTACATGTGTCCATCACATTATGAAATAAAATTTTTATTCATAGTTTATATTGATAATTATTTAGTCATAGCCTATTATGAGCACACTGATGATAACAAGGTTATGAAGAATTTGATGTGTGCAAAGCTTGCTGCAGTCATTCCCTTTTTCAACTTCCTTTATAAGCTCTTATGGGAGACACTGGGATGATAAAAACATGAAAATAGAGACTATTATGGACAGGTAGTATGCACTTGAGACATCCACAACTAACTTGTCACCTCTTCTCATGGACTTCTCAACCTGAAATTGTGCCATATTGCCATTGAGGGCAAAAGGCAATGCCATACTTAATCAACTACTTAGATGGTAACAATAGAGATGGAGATTTGATAATTTTCAAACATGAGAATTTTGAAACCTGAGTATGATGGTTGAAAGCCAGGATAATAATATTTGCAATATGTGTGCGTGTCATTTCGTATTACAGCACTATTTGCTATTCAATGGGAAAGTGCAAAACAATCAGTGCATCAAAGAAACTAACAGCTTCCACTTTAAAGAGAGTTCAATTGATCAGAAAAAGCTCATGGGTTTCTAATATCCTCACCTAAGGAACAAAACCGTGCTGGTCCCTTAGACAATATAGATTAACTCTTACACATATTAGGTAGCATATTGAGGTCAAAAAGTCTTTAAAGAGTAATTGGCAGAAAAAACTAGTGTCATCTGAGTGCAATATAAGTATGTTATTACATTCTTTGATTTATTTTTAATATTTTTCTGCACTTCGTGATTTTTAAGAGAAAAGTATGGTGAAGAACATTATGCATGTATTTCTTTCTTTTTTTTAATTTTTTTTCTCTTGTTTCAGAACCTTTATTTGTTTATTCACTCATTTTTATGGCCGGCTCAGCCCACCCCCAGGGCTGGCGCAGCATTTGGTGCTAGGGATCGAACCGCGGTCCCTGATGCCGCCCAAGCCTTCCCAAGCAGGCGCTTTAGACCACTGAACCATCCCGCCGGGGCCCTCTGCATGTATTTCTATAGCAATCTGCCTTCTCCCATTCCATTCCCCTTCCTAATCAGATATGAATGAATTCTGTATTTCATCCATAAATCAAGGCTACCTAGACTTTCCTTGCTCTTAATCTGATTCATCGCTTTTGGGTAGCTGGAGGGAAGGCTGATCTAGGTCTACTACATATGAATATATACATACGTAAACAATTAAAATAATAAACCAAAGATAAGCCAGATAAAATGTTTAAGTAAAAACTTTCTTTGGGATCAAATCACCACTCATTTCTCCCTTCACTACATGGGCTCTTAGGGAAACTGAAATTATTCACACTTGTTTTACTGGTCCTATCACCTTTTTATTATGGTGACTTTCTCTTATTTGCATGTCTTTATTGACTATGCTGTCACCAAAACTGCTCACAGCTTTCTATCCAAATTCGGTGGACCCATTCATTGTCATCCTTTTTGTTTTTTGTGGGGGGGGGGCATTTGAGCCTTTAATAGTTGTGTTCTTGAATCTTTCTTACTTTACATTTGCATATGATGCTTTCCTTTTTTCCAGTTTTTCGAATTCTGTTTTTCCTATTTCTACTCCAATTCCTCTTACAATGAGTGCCTCTTCTGCTTGCCTATTACACATTGCTATGCATGCCAGTGGATGTTTTCGCTTATACTCCTTCTTATCAAATAAGAACTTCTTTAAAACAATACAATTTCATTATTGCTGATGTGCTTGAAAGTCAAAATCTACACCCTTTATTAAAGTATTTTCTCTATGCCCATAGGCAAATAGACATTACTAATCTTAGGGACACAAGATAGACCCAGTATATGCTATTCATTATTAATTTATCATTATAAACATTGTGGCATTTTCCCAAGTATTCACCGAGCAATCTTTGAAAATATTAAAAAAATTAAGTTGGCTTCTTATGTCATAACTTATCACCCTGGTTGCCTAGTGAAATTTGCTTTGTCCCAAGTGACACTTGACACAGCATAAATCTAAATCCTAATCTTATTCTTACTTATAACACCTCTAGGGCCTGGCGGGATGGCTCAATGGTCTAGAGCGCCTGCTTGGGGAAGCTTGGGTGGCTTCAGGGACTGCGGTTCGATCCCTGGCACCACATGCTGCGCCTGCCCTACCCTCGGGGCGGGCTGAGCCGGCCATGAAAATGAGTGAATAAGCAAAACAAGGGTTCTGAAACAAGAAAAAACTAATAGTAAATAAAATAACACCTCTAACTCTTAAGGACTCCACATTTCACAAGAGTGTGAATACCCTCTTTGGAATACAGTAATATAATGACCTCTGCAACACTATTTCACAGAACTATGTGCCTCTGACTTTTTTATTGGATATTTGCCTCATTTTTTTGTGTTTCATAAATTTATTCACATGACGAGCATACCTTTGGATATAATAAATATTCACTTATTGAACAGATGAACAGAAAGTTTCCTTCCTTTCTGAACAGTTGGAGTTTTGGTTAAGGCAGTCATATATTATGTGCCCTCCCATGAGAGGTCCTTGCGCCCTAGGAAAAATCAACTGTCCAAAACATCCAGGAAAATACTGCCAACACATTGTGCCTATGCATGAAGAACAACCTTCATGTAGGTCATACTTGAACTTGAGTTGTATTTGCATTACAGCAGTACTTTTTGTGTGAGAATAATAATAGGGTAAATATATCCTTAAAGTTTTCCTTTCTCATAAAAATGCATTTTAAACTCACTTAAATGTTAAATTCACCCTCATTTTCAATGAAAGTATTGCTATACTTCCCCTGAGTTCTTCAAGTGACTGTTTTTGTGAAGTAGCTGTTAAAGTACTGAGTAAATAACATGGTTTTTGAAATTATCATAATTACATGTATTTACATAACAGACCACAATGTCTCCAAGGAATTGTTACCATAATTACATAAAATCCCACATATAGAATTTTTCTTTCTTATGTTCTTGAGCTATTTTAATCTTCGTAGACTATACTCAGTATAAAATAAGTAATTATCTATTATCTATTATCTCTCCGTGGAATTTTGATAGGAAGTGCATTGTTATCATGAGGAATATAATTTCACACTTAACTCTTCTTCGAATGAAAATATGATTCTACCTATGCAATACTGGTTTATGGGACACACTGATTATGTAACTTTTCTTAGCCTTCAAATTTCTGTCATAAACTCATTTTTCTGAGTAACCAAATTTATCTAGCTGAAACTTCATGTTAATAGTATTGTATTTGCACATGTACGGAGTGTACAAAGTAACTCTGAATCTCCTGATGTAATAATTGTTGGGCTTCCATTGTGTTGCTGTGGTTTGGCTTTTCGTTGTTGTTTTTTTCAACATTATCACTGTCCTCCTACTGCTAGGATAGACATTTTCGTAGATTAGTCTGGATCTCTGTGACTCATGTTTAGGCACTTTTACCTCATTTCATAAATATGTTCTGTGTTCTTCACCTCAGGCACTTCAACTGCAATATTATTCAATCTAAATGGAGTTAGCCTTGGATGATCCTCACTCTATGTCTCTCTCTCTCTCTCTCTCTCTCTCTCTCTCTCTCTCTCTCTCTCTCTCTCTCTCTGTTTCTCTGTTTGTGTCTCTCTCTGTGTCTCTTTGTGTCTGTCACTCTCTCTCTCTCCCTCTCTCCCTCCCTCTCTCACCAGTCTTACATTGTCTCCTATCTGTCTAAGCAATCAAAGTGAATTCCATATCCTCTCAATGTATCCTGATAGGTTCTTATGCATTCATTACTCAATCCCACATAGTCATTTTGTAGGCTTCTGGTAGATCACTGATACACAATTCAAACTGGATTTTCCTCATTAGCTTTTTTATCCAGCTAACTATGCACTCTCACTAGAGCAAAAAATGTTATGCAGCTACTCATAGTCTCACAGTAGTGCTCCAGAATATGTCAGAATATTGTCCAAATTCTTGAACATGGTCTTCAAGCCCATTTTCATATCCACAGCTAATATTTTATTTCCATTTAATAACACTTTCCTTTTGCAAGTTAAAACTTTCTGACAAATACTTCTTTCATTCCAAGAACAAATCAAGTCGTTGAAAATTCCTTTAACATTAACTGGATCATTCCTGACCTTTCATGCCCCTCCATTTTTTGTTGAGTAGATGCTTATAGTAATTATTTTAAGCTCAAATTACCCATGATGTTTCTCCAAATCAATAATTGAAGTATAACTGTATTTTATTTTATTTTATTTTATTTTATTTTATTTTTTGGAACTGGGGATTGAACTCAGGACCTTGTATTTGCCAGGCAAGTGTTTGTCCTACCGAGCTATCCCCTAGCCCCTGTTTTTTACTTGTAATTTGTCTTCCACAGTCTAATTTATATTATAGTTAGAAATTTGTAGTTATGAGCCAGATGTGGTGGCTCACTCCTGTAATCTCAGCACTTGGGAGGCTGAGGCAGGAGGATCGATGCGAGTTCAAGACCAGCCTGGGCTACAAAAATGAGCTCAAGGCCAGCCTGCACTGCATAGTGAGACACTGTCTCAAAAAGGCAAAAAAAAAATAAAAGAAATTTATAGTTATGCTTGTTCTCTCACAGACATTAACCAAAGGAAAAATATACATTTTGTGTTTTTTTATTTTTTGAGCAAGAAACTTTATGACCTATACTATATGAAAATATAATTTGTCAATGACTGAAATGAGATAAAAAGCCACCAGAAAAACATCAGACTTGGAGTTAGATCTGCGAATACAACAATGTAATGTAGGAAGCAATAGGAAACAGGAAATACTTTATCCATGGAAAATTATTCTAAATGTTATGAAACAAACGATACTTGTCTTGAATATATGTGATGAATATACATTATAATGTACCACAGGATAAATACTGAATTCATCATACGCATCGTATGGCTTTAAGTCTTCTTGGTAACAATGATAGTTTGAAGCTAGCTATACATTGAAATTCTCTTTTATATTTCTAACAATTCTCATGTAGAATCTTGGAAGTACACTAATTTAAATAAAAAAACATTTGATGTAAGGGAATATGAAAACACAATTTGAAAAGATTATTGCAAAAAAACTTTGAATATTAATAATAGAAAAAATATAGCAATGAGTATGAAAGAAGATATATTGTATTCATTTAAAATTTGAAAGAATAATACTTTTAAACATTTAACAAATCATTCCACTGATTCAAACTTGTTCATCATATTAGGCACATGTGTGAAAGAATGCTTCATTTATAAATGTAATAGTCATATTTCAATGGATCGAGTCGTTTGCTTGTTATAGTGCTTTTGTTAAAGTGTTTGCAGCATTCTCTTTCAGGTGCAATGAGCACAAACAGATTTAAAAGAGACTAATATGAATCATGACCTTTTTACAAATCCACATTAATGAATTAAAGCTATACAAATTTATGGGGTATGAAGTGAAGTTATGAATTGAGAATATGACATGAAATGACCAAAATGAAACCCATCAACTCATCATCACCTCAAACATTTGACAGCCTCTAGAGTGAGAGTATTTTATAATTATCCTTCCAGCAACATTCAAATGTACAGCACTTACCCTTTACTTTCACCACACTGTTCAATCTATTGCACAAAAAGACTATATTTCTGCTAGCTAAGGCTTTGTACTTTTGATGATTAAATTGCAATTTTCCTCACACTTAAGCTTCTGATGAGAAAGCCATTTGTCCTTTTGCTTGTAGTTTGTGAATTGCTTTATATTGCATATATAAATGAAAACATGTGGTATTTGATTTTTCTGTGTTTGGCTGCACCTTTCTAATGGCAGATATACCCAGAAGGAAAGGAGCTCAAAACTACAAATTTATTGTAGATGGATTTTGTTCGTGACATTCAGTTGTGGGCATGACTCAAATCAAGAATTAGAACACTTTCTTTGTAACACATATCAAAGATGCCCAGTATTTCCAAATACTGAAGCAACAGCATAATTTATACCATATATATATATATATATATATATATATATATATATATATATATATATATTTTATATACACACACACACACACACACAATAACATGGAATTCTCTTACTATATTGTCAAGGTTGGTCTAAACTGTGATGTGAAAATGGAAAGTCTATTTATAAATGGAACCTTTCACTGTGCTGCTTTTGTTTCTGGCAGTTAGTTAAATAATGTCAGTTTAATTTAGAGCTAAAAACCATCTTGTTCGAAGAGTGAGGAACTATGTATCTTTGGTAAGGAATTCACTGGCGGTCTTAAGTCAAAATAAATGCTGAGTACTGTAATATTACCCTGTTCAACAAATAAGTACATTTTTCTTGCTTTTGTACCCTAGTTGTGAAATGTTCCTGTTGCTAGTCCATAGGACCTTCTGGCAAGCAAACAAAAACAGAATCGTTACACATATAGTTTCAAAGAAGAAAAGAATGTTCCATGTCTAGATATGTCAAAAAAATTACAGAGACATTTATTATTTGTGCATACTTGTATCCCTAGCATATACATTTGTCTGAATAATTTAACAGGAAGAAAAAGACACACCATCCAAGAAATGCCTTAGTTTTAAATCTGCAATATCTATGGAAGCTAAAAAATTTAAGCCTATACTTTTATTTTCTTTATACTGGGAATCGAAATCAGGATCTTGCACTTGCTAAGCACGCGCTCAGTTGCTAAGCTATATTTCTGGCTAAACCTTTAAATTTTTCGACTAGATCTATGACATGTTTATCGAATGAACTAAAAATCAGTAAACGTTTATAGATGTTACTCAATCTTTTTATTCTAAGTTAAAATATTTGACAAACAAGCTATTCTAAACAACAGAAAATTAATTAGATTATTTTCAGATTGATTGAGTTTGAAATAACAAGTAATTGAGGGCCTCTTTTCAGTGATGAAATACAAATAGAAGAGCACAATAATGGTCATAATTGAGAAGTAGATATAAATATTCTAAGTTAAGAATATAGATGCAATATTTGGAAATAGCAGAAATTATGTTCTCATTTTACTAAATCCAGACTTTCTTTGAATAGTCTAATTGTTTAGTGTGCAATGTAATTAATTAGCAGTAATGTTGAACTAATATAGTTTAAATTATAAGAGCTCGTGCATGCTTACTAATGACAATGTAGCAAGTAGATAAAAAGAGTAATGACAAGTCACACAAGTGTAATAACGACTAACATAAGGCAAACAAACAGAAAACATGAACTATCTCAGGGAGAAAAGGTATTATATATCGGTTAATTAAGATTTCATAATAAATATTTAATGTATGCACTTCACAAGAGTTTTTGAGAATATATGAAGCAAACTAATAAGAATTTAAAGGTGAAAAACCAGGTAATATGGACAACTGATTTATAAACAACATGCAATCTGACTCTAATTATTGAATTCCTAGCATCTTGCTTTGTGAAATGCTGTACCTTTTCTAATGCTTTTTTTATTACTTTTTGTTCTCTAGAATAAAGTTTAGAAATAAAAGTTAGCAAATTGAAAAGAGAAATAGATAAATACACAGGTATAACTGGCTGTGTCTACATTCCATTTTCTCAAAAAATAGAATAACTAAAACAAAAGTTTTATTGTTCCAACTAATATTTTCCTGTATGTGCTTTTATTGAAAAATTCCTATTATATATTGTTCATTAACATGCTTATTGCAGCTGGGTGTGGTGGCACACGCCTGTAATCCCAGCACTCGGGAGGCTGAGGCAGGAGGATTGATGCGAGTTTGAGACCAGCCTGGGCTACAAAAGTGAGCTCAGGACCAGCCTCAACTG
>PVJA010044448.1:0-16156 GCA_004027025.1 Myocastor coypus | reverse complement strand
AAAAAAAAAAAAAAAAAAAAAAAGAAAGAAAGAAAGTCAAACTGGTCTCACTGTCATTTCCTTAAAATTTTAAAATATGGGGCCCGGTGGGATGGCTCAGTGGTCTAAAGCGCCTGCATGGGAAGGCTTGGGAGGCTACAAGGACCGCAGTTCGATCCCCGGCACCACATGCTGCGCCAGCCTTACCCTCGGGGCGGGCTGAGCCAGCCATAAAAATGAGTGAATAAACAAATAAAGGTTCTGAAACAAGAAAATAAATAAATAAATAAAATTTTAAAATAAATATTTCCAGCTCTTATATATACACTTTTTTTTTTTTTTTGTCTTTTTTTGGAGACAAGGTCTCACTATGCAGTTCAGGCTGGCCTTGAGCTCATTTTTGTACCACAAGCTGATCTTGAACTCACACCAATCCTCTTATCTCAGCCTCTCAAGTGCTGGGATTACAGGCGTGAGCCACCACGCCCAGCTTATATATACACATTTTAAAATAATTTTTGTTCTATTAAATAAAGCTGAAAAAACTTAAACTATTATTTAGAATGTCATTCTAAAAATTATTTAACATAAAATGTTTCAGATAAAGTCACAGTTAATGTGATATAAAAGAGCTTACCACTTCATTACATGGTATCTAAAGGTAAAATTATGGTATGTATTTTAAGAACTAAGATACTTCACATTATCCTTCAAAATTCACCTCAAATGTCATTTCTAACCTATAATACAAAAACTTCTTAGGACTTTTTGCAAGTAGAGAACTTCACTAAGATCCTATACACATATAGCAGTACTATGCACTTAAAAATTATTGGATTCAGGCTGGGCATGGTGGCACATGCCTATTATCCCAGTATTTGGGAGGCTGAGGCAGGAGGATTGGTGCGAGTTTAGACCAGCCTGGGCTACAAAAGTGAATTCAAGGCCAGCCTGAACTGCACGGGGAGATCCTATCTCAAAAAGACAAAACAAACAAAAAACTAGATTTTTAAACTTGTTTTTGTTTTTCATTACATCATGTGCTCCAAAGAAACACAGAAAAAAAGATGGCTCTTTACAGACCTAAAATTTATGTCAGTTACTGGCTGAAAGAAATGTTCAATTAATGGGACTAGTTTTATGAGTACAAAATAAATTTTTTAAGATTTTTTTTTTTTAATGACCAGCTTAGCCTGCCTGGGGGTGGGGCTGGCACAGCATGTCGTGCCGAGGATCAAACTTTGATCCTCAAGGTTGCCTAAGCTTTCCTAAGCAGGTGCTTTAGACCACTGAACCATCTTGCCAGCCCCAATTTTTAAAATTTTTACATTGTGATAAACAACATTGCTATCAGCTTAAGGAAAACTTAAAATTAGTTTTCAATAATTCCAATTCATGTAAGATTTTAATCATTCAACCTACTTATATAATTTCCTTTTGTTATTTAGCTTCTTTTTTTTTTTAATTTTTTATTTTTTTTTTTATTTTTATTCTTGTTTCAGAACCTTTGCTTGTTCATTCACTCATTTTTACGGCCAGCTCAGCCCGCCCCGAGGGCAGGGCCGGCGCAGCATGTGGTGCCGGGGATCGAACCGCGGTCCCTGAAGCCGCTCAAGCTTCTCCAAGCAGGCGCTTTAGACCACTGAGCCATCCCGCCAGGCCCCGTTATTTAGCTTCTTTCACTACAAACTTGGCTGGTATATGCAGAAGGTTACAGCATTAAAGTTACATATATATTTTTTGGCACTGGTATTGAACTTAGAACCTTAGGTAAAGTTATACACAGTTTGAAAGGTATTTTCTATGCTCAGGCAGTTTTGAGAAACTAAAATCCTACCTGGAGCAAAAACATCCTTAATAACATACAGCTTTTTGAGAAATCATAAAGATTGTGGCTTCAACAAATACATAAATGGTAATAAGTGAGACATGCTTTTAAAGAGATATTGTTGGGGCCAGTCAGATAGTGGACTGAAGGGCCAGCTTGGGCAGACAGTCCGGCTGGAGGTTCAATCCCTGAGGCCTGGCCTGCCAGGCTGACCCCACCCGCAGGGTGTACTGAGACAGGGACTGAGACTAGGCGAGGGGGCACATGCCTGTAATCCCAGTTGGGAAGCTAAAAAACAGGAAGGATCACTATGACTCCGATCTGTGTAGACAGACCCTGTACACCCAATACTAAATACATAAAAAAGAGATGTTGCTTTCACACAACCTCAATGGATTAGGAAGAACTGCTTTCACAAATCTAGGTCTTTTATAGTGGAGACTAAACACTAACTGCCACTCTCTTTCTTTTGCCTGGCCACAATCTAAGAAAATGTAAAGTTCCAGGTGTTGCTAACCTGGTAAGGCTTGTAAGTGTCCCTAGATATACTGAAAGCTAGTCCAAGAATCTACATTTCTAGTATACACTTTCCTATTCCTAGAAATTTATGACACATGGTGTGAGGACTAAAGGGTACTCAAGCAAACATAAACTTTGCTCACTCTGCATTTTATTTGGGGACAAAAACATAAAAATATCACAAATGACACTGAGTGCTTTCTCAATGGAAGACGAGTCAAATCCTGAATTTACTTTAGAATGAACAAATGACAATTTGGGCAACTTCTTTTGTTCTCATCATCAGTTTTAAGTAATGAGTTGGCAAACTTTTTCTCCCATAAAAAGATACATAATAATAGTTTGGGGGGGCCTGGCGGGATGGCTCAGAGGTCTAAGGCCCCTGCTTGGGAAAGCTTGGGTGGCTTGAGAGACCACGGTTCGATCCCCAGCACCACATGCTGTGCCAGCCCTGCCCTCAGGGCAGGCTGAGCCGGCCATAGAAATGAGTGAATAAACAAAGGTTGTGAAACAAGAAAAAAAAAAATAAAATAAAATAAAAAATTCTTAAAAAAAAAATAATAATAATAATAGTTTGGGCTTTTTTGAGTCATTCGGGGTCTCTATCACATGTGTTTTTCTTTCAAAAATATAAAAATGTTTCTTAATCCAAGTGTGTCATTCTTTTGGTTAATCTACAGAAAATCATTTCAAGTTAGAAAGCATTTTTAATTTAAATTTTTATTATAACATACTTATAAAATGACTTCTAAATCTACTATATAAAGTAAGACTAGTAGGTTATTTCAGCTCCACATTCTCTAACAGTCTATGGCTTATAAAATATTTGTATGTTTTTAAATAGACTGCTTCTGGCCCGGCAGGATGGCTCAGTGGTCTAAAGCACCTGCTTGGGAAAGCTTAGGCGGCTGCAGGGACCACGGTTCCATCCCCGTTCGATCCCCGGCACCACATGCTGCGCCAGCCCTGCCCTCAGGGCAGGCTGAGCCAGCCATAAAAGTAAATAAACAAGCAAAAGTTCTGAAACAAGAAAAAAAAAATTAAATAGACTGCTTCAGAAGCTGTGAGAAGTACAGTACATAGGATAAACTGCATTATTCAAAAATCATTTTTAGTAACCAGACACTTGAAATCTTAAGGTCTTAAATATTAGCTTTTACTTAAAAATTAATATATAAAAAAAATGAAGTTTTCTCATTTTGCCTTAAAATGTAAAATTAAGTCCAAACACATTTAACATAGATTCATTTAAAATGAACGGTCCGCCGGGCGTGGTGGCGCACGCCTGTAATCCCAGCACTCGGGAGGCTGAGGCAGGAGGATCAGTGCGAGTTCGAGACCAGCCTGGGGTACAAAAGTGAGCTCAAGGTCAGCCTCAACTGCATAGTGAGACCCTGTCTCAAAAAAAAAAAAAAAGGCCAGGGACATAGCTCCATGGCATAAGTGTCTGCCTGGCAAGTGTAAGGTCATGAGTTCAAACCCCAGTCTCACCAAAAAAAAGGGCAAAAATAAATAAATAAATAAATAAAAAAAATGAATGGTCCATGTCATCCCACATCCTATTCCATGGCAAACATTGAAAGTAACCTGAACTAGTTTAATGAACATGGCAAAAATCACTAACCTTTTTATTAAGAAAAACAAACCCAAAAAACCCAATTTTTAGGGAGTGGGGGGGGGGACTGGGGTCTGAACTCATGACCTTGCACTTGCCAAGCAGGCACTTGTGCCATGGAGCTATCTCCCCAGCCTCCCCAAATTTGTTTTCTAAGTCAAAGGAAAAATACAGACTGCTAAGTTGCTATCTTTCTTTAAATAGTAGGAATTCTACAAAGCCCAGTAAAGACTGTAGCAACTTGTTACTTCATGTTCTTACATGAATTTTAATGACAATACAGTATAAGATAATTTCTGACTGAATAAAAACTGAGACTCTTAAGGTAGATCACTGTTATCAGGACAGTGTTCCTCAAGGTGAGCTAATGAACAGAATTAGAGATACACAAACCTAATTTACTCATTTCAGTATCTTCATTTGTTCTGTATGCTGACTCTGCAACAGAGATGAAAGACAATGATTAGAACTTAAAAGGAAAGGCACTATGTGGTTGTTTACCACAAGTTTAAACTTTAACAGATCTTTATCTGTCCTTTGCAAGGACAGTTAATCATTTTTTAAAAAACCTATGTAATTCTTAAATGGAATGATTGAAAAGCAATAGAAAGCTAATATAAAGATAAATTTCCATTTTAGTTCCAAAATCAAACATCCAAAGGCCAATAAACACAAAAAATGAAGTATAAGTAGAATGTATGGAGTAACTTTGCTACTTTTCTCTCTTAGTCATAGAATCAATTTAAGGGAAGTATTTTTAAGGTTTTAATAAAAAGGAAATATAATTGAGACAGGGAAATTTTACAGCTTCAGTCTTTCTATAAAGCCTTAGTCTGACATTTTTTTAATAAGCAATATACTATGAAGGAAAAAAGTTCATGATCTTAGTTTAAAAGCATCATATGAGCAGAACAGCAATATGTACACAAGAGTCTTTTAAAGAGAATGGAGAAACCCTTTATAAAATAATATGGAAAGATTTCTCAGTATATATGAAAACTACAAACAAACAAGAGGGCAAAGAAAAGAAGATTTCTCAGGCTAAAATTTGTTTAATAAGCGAGAAAAGGATAATTTATATGTGAATTTTCTTAATTCTCCAGAAAGATACTTAGTAAACCAACACTGATTCTGATGAGATTGAGTGACTAAAGGACAGTGGACATGGGAGACTTTTCACTGTTCACCTATAGTATCATTTGAGTTTTGAACCATACTAGCACATATGCTAGTACATTTACAAATCAAATCAAATTTATAAGAAAACTTAACCCAGCAAAGTAATCTCTTACCATGTCTTGTTCTTCTTAGAGGGGGTCTACGTAGGCTAGCAATTACAAGATCTTCACTGGTCACTGGTTAAGGGAAACATTAAAAAAAAACTAGAATTGTTATAAATTATCCTTTTATTTAATCAACAAAGGCTTATAGAGTTTTCCATTATGCTATACAACTAAAGTTCTAAGTGACAATGAAGTAGAAATAAGTTCCCTACCTTGGGAAATATTTGCTATTATTTTCCATAGACCACATTGTATAAAAGAAAAAGAATACTAAACAAAATTCTTCTAAATTAATCAAGTAACAAGCAAAATCTGTATTATAGTACCAACTCAATAATCCATTCCATTTATGATTAATGCTTATTATAGATTATTAATATCATATTTTAATTTTAGCATTAGCTTCCCAAGAGAAAATATAATTCAACTATTTATATTGTTTTCTTGGAAAAGTAAAGGCTAATTTTATTTTATTTATTTATTTATTTTTTTTTCAGAATCTTTATTTGTTTATTCACTCATTTTTATGGCCGGCTCAGCTTGCCCTGAGGGCAGGGCTGGCACAGCTTGTGGTTCCGGGGATCGAACTGCGGTCCCTGAAGCCGCCCAAGCTTTCCCAAGCAGGCGCTTTAGACCACTGAGCCATCCCGCTGGGCCCAGTAAAGGCTAATTTTAAATAAAATGTTAATGTTAGTGCTCGCTTCGGCAGCACATATACTAAAATTGGAACGAAAAATGTTAATGTTAGCCATAGGCATAGGACTTATACAAGGAAATCAATTTCATTAAACACCATGCTACCTTTAGTTTAGAAAAACAAGAGTTCCATATGACATAACTTAAAACCCAATATATATCTAAAGACGGATTCCATTTGTTTAAATCATCTCTATGGAAAGAACTATGTCAATATTAGAATTGTCCCCATCAGGTATTTAGAACTTACATAAATAGCTTTAAAAATAAATGTTATACATGAGTTGATAAAGTTAAATTTTACTTACCATTAGTCCTAGTATTACAACTACCTTCTTTTTTTCTGTATTCCCAACCTTTTCAGGTTTAATTAACGCCTAAAACTGAAAAGGTGGTTTTGTTTACTTTTTGCTGAACTATGTTAAAAAAAAAAAAAAAAAAAAAAATCTCAGTGGCACAGTTTCTGCCTAGCAGGCATGATGTAAAATTCCCCAAATTATCTACCTACCTCCTTGCTCTCGGCAACTACTTTAATTCCCACGTTTTTATTTAAGAAACATTTTCTGTATGTCCTATCATATGAGACCCTAAGTAAGGTACTCCAAGGAGAAAAGAGTACCAGAGAAAAGTACAGGGGAGTAAAGTCACTAGTATTCCTCACTTGTCATCTTTGTACCCAGCCAGAATCAAGTGGGAGAACTGGTATAAGCAGATGTGCCTTTTAAAGTTCCATGAGAATGGTGGTGGGGTACTTGAGTACCTTACTGTATACAGTAAAAAATATGATTTTCAAGATTAACTTATTTGATACAAGGTCTCACTATGTAGCTTGGATCATAGTGATCCTCCTGTCTCAGCCTCCTCAGCACTGGGATTACAGGTATGCAACACCACCCCTAGTTTCAGAGGCCAACAACGGGGAATGAACTTGGGTCCATACATTTGCCAGACAGGTAATTAAATCACTGAGCTATCTCGCTAATCCCTACAATGTGATTTTACATGTACTTACAAAGGACTAATAACACAGTGGTACTGTACACACCTGAGGCTCAAGATGGGTATTATGTGACCAAGACCCAGTGATTTCCACATTTGCAGCCATGCTTTCATTAGTAGTCCTTAAATACAGGTCTAATTTAATCTTTATTTATTCATTTATTTATTTTGTATTTTAGGAAAGGGTCTACAGTGTGTTCAAGGTCTCACTACTAAATTAGACTACTAGTGATCTGCTTGTTTACAGCCTCCCAAGGGTATGCCACCATGCCCAATCTCAACTGCCATCTCAGTGTGACCCAGGGGTGGGGCCAGCATGGCAGGCCCACCTTGCAAGTGATTTAATATGCTGAGTTATTTGGCCAGCCCTCCAATTTAATCTTTAAAAAATACTTATTCAATATATTCTAATATGTAACAATTTTACAATGGCCTAGAATTTGAAATGTAAGTCTTTTTGGTAACAATTTACTTAATTTCAGCATTTCCTTTTTTGCGTATTAAGGATTAAAATTAAGATCTTTGCACTGAGCTATATCCTCAGCACTTCCTAAAAATTTTGAGACAAGGACTTGCTAAATCACTAAATTTCCCAGGCAGGGCTCAAACTTTTGATCCTTCTGCTTCAACCTTCTAGGGTACTATGATCAAAGCTATTTATGTAAACTTAAAAACTGATCTTTATTTACTTTTTTATGTGTGTGTGGGACTGGAGATTGAACTCAGGCCCTTGTGCTTACCTAGCAAGCTATTCTACTGAGCTATTTCCCTGGCCCCTAAAACCTGATCTTTAAATAAACTAAATTACTGAATCTTTGATGAATTTGTATTTTAAAATGCTGGCAGGTAAACCACAGATGGTAGTACATATGTATAATCCTAACCCTGGGGTGGCTGAGCCCAAAGAATTTCCATGCTTGAGATCTACCTGGGTAATTTAGCAACTTGGCTAAATTATTTAGCCCCTGCCTTAAAGTTAAAAGGGCTGAGAATGTAATTCACTGCAAAGGCCTTGTTTTAAATCCTGACTATGATTATGATTTCTTTCTAAATAGCCTGGAAAATCTGATTATAGCACTCCTTATTCAAAGTATTTTTCAAAAAAAAAACAAAGTATTTTTCCAAAGTATTTGTAGTATTAACAGAATAGCTGGAAATGGTGGTGTAGGTATGTAATCCCAGCATTCAAGGAGGCTGAAGCAGGAGAACTGCTACAAGTTCAAGGACATCTTGGGTTACATTCTGAGTTCACAGCCAGCCTACCCTACACAATAAAACCCTGTCAAAAAAAACATTAAGATAGTAACATAAATTACTCAAGGAATTAAGGATAAAGGTATACAGATTTGAAAGTGAACCAGAACATATCATATGTATGTACATACACACACACATGCACGCACACACACACACACACACACACATATACCTGTTTGTTTTTTTTTTTGCAGGACTGGGTTCAAACTCATGACCTTGCACTTGCCAGGCAGGCAACTGTGCCATAGAGCTATCTCCCGACCCCCAACATATTATATTTTAAATTGAGAATAGAATAATTAAAGTAATCTCACTAGCAATAACAGATAAATCAGATCTTAGACAATAAAATCCAGGATATTGGGGCATACATATACCTGTAATTCCAGTACTTTGGAGGCTGAGGCAGGAGGAACATGAGTTCACCCCCGAGCTACATGGCAGCACTACTCATCATTTCTTATTGAGGGACTTCCCTAAAATCAAGAAAAGAAAAATAGCTGGAAAAGCCCAAGCACTGGGGCTGGGGAGATATAGCTCAGTAGAATAACTGCTTGCCTGGCAAGTGCAAGGGCCTGGTTAAGCAACAACAAAAAAAAAGCTCAAGCATGAAAAACTAAATTGATTTTAATCTTCTCCCAAAATTTAAAAGACAGTTTAAAATTTTGAAACTAATGTGAACTGTTAAATGTACTCTCTTTCTCCATTACATTTATTCTAAGATTTTTTAACACTTTAATATCTTTAAAATTGGGATGCATCATATAACGTAACACCATTATAATAAATTACCAGAAAATAGGAAGTAATTTTCTCCTCTAGGTGGTACATAAAATAATGATATATCTTACAAATACAGGCATCTTGAATCTAATCAAACAACATTAAACTAACAAGATAATATTGTGCAAATATTTTACTATACAGAAATTTTTAAGTAAGAGGGCAATTTGACTTACTCATTTGATGCTTAACTTTATTTATTTATTTTTATTTATTTATTTATTTTTTTTTTTCTGTCTTTTTGAGACAGGGTCTCACTATGCAGTTGAGGCTGGTCCTGAGCTCACTTTTGTAGCTCACTCTGGTCTCGAACTCGCACCAATCCTCCTGCCTCAGCCTCCTGAGTGCTGGGATTACAGGCGTGCGCCACCACGCCCAGCGCTTGATGCTTAACTTTAGCAAGCATCTAATCACTATATGTGACATTAATGGCCAGGTTCCTTAGAAAAATGAAAGGGTTTGGAGGAAAGACCAACCTGGGCCTGAATTTTAACTCAGTCACATATATGTTCTAGAGAATTTTAGATATTCTGGCCTCTACTTTTCTCATTAATAAAATGGGTATATCATGTAAGGGAAGGTTATAAGGATTAACACAAAATGATGGGGTATACTTTTTAGTGCATATTGAAGGGTTCAACCTTTTCTACAGACATTTTTTTTTTTTTTGATTGGGGAATTAGACTTAAGACCTTGAGCTTGCCTGGCAGACACTGTGCCACTGAGCTATATCCCTGGCCCTTCAATTTTGTCTTTCTTCAACGTGTATAGACATTGCTTAACTCTGTGAAAACAAAAATATCGAATGAGGTATGACCTGGGATCTTTACTGAATCTTTGATGAATTTGTATTTTAAAATGCTGGCAGGTAAACCACAGATGGTAGTACACATGTATAATCCTAACCCTGGGGTGGCTGAGCCCAGAGAATTTCCATGCTTGAGATCTACCTGGGTAACTTAGCAACTTGGCTAAATTATTTAGACCCTGCCTTAAAGTTAAAAGGGCTGAAAATGTATCTCACTGCAAAGGCCTTGTTTTAAATCCTGAGTGGCAAGAAAGAAGGAAAATAAATAAAACTGAACTACTCTTACCTGGAGACTCTTGTGTTCTGACAGTTTTCAAGCCTGTTTGGTCTGTAACAGTTTGTGAAGATGATTCATCTTCTAAAGAAAGGATTATAACAAGAGGCAAAATTCAGGATATGGTACATGGTCTAGGAGAGTGTAGAGATTATGCACACTTACCAATAAATATATAAGCAAAAACACAGGTGATTGATTTCTTTAGAAATGTGTGATTAAGTCCACCAAACTAGAAATTAAACCACTCCTAAGGCTAAGTGCCTGCTTAGGCAAGTGCAGGGACCAGGTTCCTTCCTGGTACCACATACTGGGCTACCCCCCTCCCTGGTGCACTGAGTCTGGGAGGTGCAAGCCTATAATCCCAGCACTGGAGAGGCTGAAAATAGGAGGATCACTAATCAGTCCCAGCTGCACAGTGACACTCTGTACCAGATACATAAATTATATATACCACTATTGCTTTACAAAAAAAACATATGTAGTTAAAAGATGCACTCGACTATCAAAAATGATGTTGAAGAGAACAGTTGGAAGATTTTAGATTTACCAAAATAGAGGTAAGTTCCTTACTCAAAAAGAAAAGCCTTTGTAATTGCACTAGACTCTGTGGGAGAGTTTATACAAAGTAATGTATTTATATTGCCTCCTATATGCAAAGCATTTCCCTGGTACTGAAAGAAATACAGAATTAACATAAGTACTTAGGTTAGCAGTAACTACATAGTATGCCACAAGATCCTTCAAGGGTTATCAATTTAGAGACAAAACTAACACATATGGGCTCAACTGTCTTGATTGTTATACCCCCAAAAAACTTACCTGCCTATAATAAAAGGTTTGTTAAATCTAGTCTTCAAATATATCAGCACTTTTAAGGGTGAGCAGGTAAATATGCAGCCTACTACTGCCTCCTATGGCACTCTAAGTTGAAAACCCATGTACCTGACAACACAGGTACATGGTCTACAATTAACTATGTACCCCATTGTGACTCAAATGCTCTGATTTTCCCCTCATAGGCAGGTACTTTACATAAGGCTAACGTGACACTTCATCTGTGACTCTGTTAGATGCGTGTGTGTGTGTGTGTGTGTGTCATTAAGGAAAACGGGCTCACCTGGGACTAACATGATCTGACTTTTGGTTCATTTACAGGAAAACTTCCTAATTGTCTTTCGCTTTTTTGGTTTTTGTGGTTCAGGTTGGTCTCAAACTCACTGTGGTCTTTTTGCCTTTGCCTCCCCAATGCATGGATTATAGGCATGAGCCACCAAGCCAGCTGACCACAACATTTGAGAAGCATCAGCTGACTCCGTCGACATCGGGGTGTTTCAGTTCAACAAAACTGAGTACCCGGTTTTGATATAAGGATTTGGAATGAAGGCTCAATTCCCTAACCACGTTACTCTAGCCTTCGAAATTCCCACTCACAAAATTTCTCCTCTCCTGGTCCAGATGGTAAAAAAGGAAGGTCAGAACCACGATCCTCGGCCCTGAGGGTGGGGGCGCTTCAGAGAAATAAAAGAGGGAAATGGAAGTGGCCTCGAGATAGAAATTTCTGCAGGAGAAACGGAAATGAAACCAAGGCGGTCATTCTCAGTCCCTACTGCTGCCTAACTCGGGGTCCCCTCGCGTGCAGAAAGTGGTGACCTAGATGCCTCTATATTCGCGCGAGGAATGGAAGGCGTTTCCTGGCTCTCCCTGGGTCGCCCCACGAGCCGTCACTCTCCTCCTCCCTCCTTTCGCTATGCCTGTCGGGGACCCCACGCGGGGACGCGCGGCTGGCGGCATCCGAGGCGCGCCCCCGCCTGCCCGCGGGCCCGCTGAGCGTGCCCCCCAGCTTGCAGCCGGGGTGTACCACGGCGGTTCCCACCTTCAGAGGACTGTGAGTCTAGCAGCCTTCTCCTGGTTGTCGCCGGGGATGGCTGCAGCGGACTCTCCAGGGAGTTCGGCGACCGCTCGAGGCGGGCTTCCCTTCGCGTCTTCATCTCTCCAGCTTCTTGGGGTCGGGGCTGCCTCCGCGGCCGAGACCGGAGGTAGTAGGTGCTTTCTCTTGCTTCCTCTTTTGGAGAATTCGGCCGAAACTCTCCCGGCGGGGTTCGTTTTCCCACTGGAGACTCTTCCTGGGCGTTCTGGGGCTCGGAGTCGCCGTATACCTCTGGCGGTTCCTCCGAGAACCTCACTTCCCGCCGGCCGTGACGTGACGGAGGCGTTCCGTACGCGAGCGTGTCAGCGTCGCCGCCATCTTGAGCAGCGCGGCGGCGCCTTCCCTCGTGGAGGGGGGCCCGCGGCGTGACGTAGATCCCCCACGGCGCCCCCGCCGGCTCCGCCCGCCGCCCCTCGCCCGCCATACTTGTTGACGTAGCTGTAGGAATCGTGAAGGTGGCTTTGCGACCCCTAGGTTTTCTTGCTGGCTAAAGGTGCGGATGGCTTCTCGAGGGTGTTGAGCGATGTCTGCAGTGGTCAGGGAGGCAGTTGAGAGTCTCTGGGGCCACCACCCGCGTCGTCGTTGCTGTGCGGCAGACCTGCCTCTGGGCCCATGGTGTGTCCTGAGGGCTGTGGGAGAGGCAGTGACCGAGCTGGGTCAGCTGCTCCAGGTCACTCCCGCCTCCTGGCCGGAGTCACCAAAAAGGAGGAGAAGGGGGAGGAGGACATCTTTGTCCTCCCTTCGCCTTGAGGGAGGGGCGGCTGGGGCACCAGAGCGGTGCCGTGGACAGTGTTTGTACGACGTCCTGCTGTCCGTGGTAACTGTTGCGGGCACGTGGGAGACGCCGCTGCCCCAGATGCCGAGCGGCAAGAGAGAACGAAGGAGAAGGCGGAGAATCCCGAGTCGAGCCTCCGCACCCAGGGTGTTGCGCAGTTTCTCTGGGGACCTAAGTACTGCAACCTTGGACGTGGTTTTCCAAATAACCCCAATAGGAGTGATTATCAGAGAGACTTTTTACACGTATCGGCTTTTCGTGGCCAGTTTAAAACTTTAAATCACCTGTTGAGGTTGTCCAAAATAGTATCTTAAGTCCTACTTATTGAGTAGTTTCCTTCACACAAAAGTTAGGAAGTTTTAGTGCTGCGTTGTGCCTAATGCAATTAAGATCCATTATTTTTACTTTGATTTTGCTTTTGACTTGGGGTTCCTGCGTTGAGTTTACCAAGCAAGAAAGCATGCTAAAACTCGGTTCAGCTTCCTGTGCAATAATTACAAATGAGGATAATCTGCAATTACCAAACCACATTTTGACAAATAGGGAAGGTCGATTAAGTTGGCATGAAGCCTGAATTATTTGAAAGTTTAATATTGTCTTCAATTATAGAATTTTGAGAAGTTTCTGAGATTTAAATAAGTTTAAATAGGTTGTAATTTGGATATCAACTAGTGTTCCTAGAAAAATGGTTTTTTTCAATTATATTAATCAACATGTTTTTGAGAAACTCATTTGTTACTGAAACTTGGGACAAATTTTAGATTTTTAGATTTTCACTAGTACACAAATTTGGCCAAGGAATTACATGAAATAGGTTTTTACCTGTTTGATGCTGAATATAGCTTTATTGCTGTATACAATATAGCCAAAGGTACTGGAAGAAGTTAGAGAGATATTACTACTTGTCTTAGTCTTTAGAGGAAAAAATGAAAAAAATCTTCATTGTCAGCTTGGGTTAGCTGGTATATTTGGAAAATTTGTGGCTTTTCTACAAAATGCTGAAAAATATACATGGCCTTTAATTTCTTTATGTATGTAGTATTGTACTTTTCTCTGTACAAGGTGGCTGTTACAGTTCTTATTACCACATACTAGTAAAAGTTCTTTAACAGACATACAGTAACTATTAAAGGTTATACATTTTATACTGTCATAATATTCTAAACTCATTATGAAAATTAGTGGGTATACTGAGGGCCTCTTTACAACATTTACCAGAACAGGTGTCTGGATACAGAAATTTGGAAACTGGCTTGTAAAGCTTCACATTTAAGGACTCAAGAGGCACATTTAAGGACTCAAGAGGTTGTACATATTCTGTAACAGAAGAAGAGAGAGTTTCTATAGACTTGAATAATCACATGTTTTTAACTAAGCTGTTTGTAAAGACATAGCAATGACTTTTTAAAGAAATTTATGAGAATGTTAAAGTAGATTCAAAAGCAGGAGACAAGGTAACTTTAGCACTTTGCCATTAGCACGTATGTTTTGCTTAGGATTTCCCCCGTTGTCTAGGGTATAAGAATACATAATCTTAGCTCTGACATAACTGCCTTTCACACTTAACACTCTTACAAATAACAAACTTTCATTACTAACAATGAGTGAAAGCCAAACTTTTGTCAGACCAGTTGTTTTTCTGTAGGTGTTGTCCAAACCACAAAGGCCCATGAGAAGTAACATTACTTGGGAATAGCCAGTATCATAAAAGATTTGCCAGGCTACCAATTCGAGGAGTTGTTACTTTATTTTTTTTCTTAAAAAGTTGTTGCTGGGGCTGGGGAGATAGCTCCGAGGCACAAATACCTGCTGGGCAAGTGCAAGGTTGTGAGTTCGAACCCTGGTCCCACAAAAAAAAAAAAAGTTGTTGCTTCATAAATTTGAGAAATGTGGAATAATTCAGGGAATCAAAACACAGGTAACAGAAGTAATGGTTACAACGAAGAATACGTTTATTCATATATTTGATAAATATACTGTGCTAACAAAGATGGAGATAAATTTACTCTGAGGGAATTTGCTGTGTGTTGTAGTGCCATTTTAGGGAAGTCAGATACACTAAATTTTGTAAGTTTACTAACTGGCATTAATCTGCTTACTTAAATATTAGGAGTAGGTTTAGAAATACTGTGTTTTTCAGCCAGGTGTGGTGGCACATGCCTGTAATTCCAGCACTTGGGAGGCTGAGGCAGGAGGATCAGTGCGAGTTCGAGACCAGCCTGGGCTACAAAAGTGAGCTCAAGGCCAGCCAGAACTGCATAGTGAGATCCTGTCTCAAAAGACAAAAACAAAACAAAAAACCTGTGTTTTTCATGTTGAGTTTCAAAATAAAGCGGTGTATTTTTATACTTTCCTCAGATAGGGTTTCCATATTCATAGAGTTCAGGCTGGCTTTGCAATTTAATCCTCTGACCTTAACCTAAATTCTGGGGTTATAGACATGTATCACCACACCCAGTTAGCTATCTTAAATGAAATTTAAAACTTTTTTATGGAGGAGTCTTTCTCTTAAGCAAAAATTCAATTTAAACAGAAAACATTGCATGTTATAACATTTCTGGTTGGATAGAGAAACAGTGAAATTGTGGCTTAATAGGAAGGCTTAATAGGAATTTAATTATAGTAAGGTAAAGATTTCAAATTTAAGAGGAAAGACAAACTTGGCTGCATTTATTCCACATTCTCACAATGATAGAAAAAAATAGTTTAAAGATAATATAGATGAAAGTGTTTTACTCAGAAACGTCACATTGAAATTAAAACAAAGTAAATAGAGTCTATGTTTTTTGAGTTAGAAATTGCAGTCAGTTATTAAACAGGATCAGAGAATCTTCCCAAATCCAGCAAGATGTCTGTCAAAATAAAGATAACTGACAGGTAATGACACCTAAGAGCTTCTAGTTCAAGGAACTAGGGATATAGTAATCAAAATAAATTACAAAATAACCTTGAAGTTTAGTTTCAGTGGTGGAATCAGAAAAATCAGAACAGAATAATGTGTTGGTTAGAAGTGTTATAGGAAAAAGATAAGATGGGAGATTTTGAATGTTGCCTTGAAGTAGTATAAGAACAGGAATCAAAAGTTGAATGCTTTGTTATACAGGTCTTGCTTTAACTTACCCTTGATCAGCAGAAAAGCTTAATTATGAGGCATAAAACGCAGAGCTAGATTAGTATGATGACCTGTAAGAGGCTTAAATCAACAGCTTTCAACATTGCCAGTTTCACTGGTAACTCAATGCAAATAAGGAACGTTGGACTATGTATACAACTACTTCCTCACAGTTCAAAGAGAAATTTTTTCTTTTTTTTTTCTTTTCCTTCCTTACTAATAGCGATCAGAAAATTTATCATGTCTACACCCTGTGCTCTGTATAACTATTATGAGGACAACAATATGCAATGTGTCA
>PVJA010044447.1:0-16143 GCA_004027025.1 Myocastor coypus | reverse complement strand
TTTTTTTTTTTTTAAATAGAAACCTTTATAAGCATGTCTTAATATCTTACTATTTTCCTAGATAAAATTATTTTAACTAAAATTATAGAATTAATGTTTCAAGAGCCGGGCGTGGTGGCGCATGCCTGTAATCCCAGCACTTGGGAGGCTGAGGCAGGAGGATCAATGTGAGTTCGAGACCAGCCTGGGCCACAAAAGTGAGTTCAAGGCCAGCCTGAACTGCATAGTGAGACCCTGTCTCAAAAAGACAAAAGAAAAAAAAATTAATGTTTCAAGCCTTTAATACAGGCTACCATGTTATTCTCTAGAAAAGCTATTTGACTCTACCACTTTTCTCCATCTCACTGGTAATACAGAATGAACTCAGGTAGTGCTAAAGTCCCAGTCTTTTTTATTTTTTAGTTTAAGACAAGGTCTCATTCAGTTTTTCAGGCTAAACTTCAGGCCTGTGCCACCTAACTTGGAAGAACTATTCTATTTTCTTTCTCTTTTTGTTCTTTGCTTGTAGTCAAGGCTGACCGCAAACTTGTGGCAATTCTCTTGCCTCCAACCTCTGAGTGCTGGGATTACAGGCATGTGCCACTATCAAGTTTCCATTTTCTGACTCCATGAGATTGCCTTTTTAAGGTGTTCTTGCTGGTACGTTAAAATAATGCAGAGACTTACCTGAAAGTAAAACACAGAAGTTCATATCCCTACATGTTTATCTATAAAAGGAAGACACAGCTTCTTGGGAGATCTGTATATAGGTAAGTGAGGGGAGGTGCCGGAGGAATTTAACTCAGAGAGCATGAGGTTTTTATTTTGAGACATGGTCTAAGCTCATGATTGGCCTAGATCTAGCCCAGACTGGCCTAGATCTTAGCCTCCTTATTTGCTGAAACTGAAGGTCTGCCTTGCCATGATTGACAAGAGATCTTTTAAAATTAAAGACACAGCCTTTTGTCACATGCGACACAAATACTATTTTTCATTTTCAATTTGTCTTTATATTACTCAGTTGATCTTGAGCTCACTTTTGTAGCCGAGGCTGGTCTCGAACTCACACCAATTCTCCTGCCTCAGCCTTCCAAGTGCTGGGATTACAGGCATGCGCCACCATGCCCAGCTTTCCTATATCTCTTTGTTTTAATCAATAAACCAACAGATTAATTTCAAAACTGATATAAAGTAAAATTTATCTTTATTTACTTCTAATGATTTCATAATTTCATATGTACATTCAGTTTAATAACAATCTGGCTTTTACTTTGTCATGTCATAAAATGTGACTCCAAATATATTCTCTAAATAGTCAAATAATTATTAGGGCAACATTAATGTTCAACCCATATTTTTTTCAATAATTTGATCTTTACTATAAGTAAGTTGATACAAGTTTTAAATCTTATACCATTTATGGACTCTTTCCTATATTCATTATTCTTGCATGGGAGTAAACTTTCTGCTTTTTGAGACAGGGTCTCACTCTTAAACTCACTATTGTAGCCCAGACTAGCCTTGAACTCAGTGATTCTCCTGCTTCAGCTTCTTGAGTTGTAGGATTACAATATGTGCCACCACACTTGGCCAGAATGCATTTTATTTTATTTTATTTTATTTTATTTTTTGTCTTTTTGAGACAGGGTCTCGCTATGCAGCTCAGGCTGGTCTCGAACTCGCACCAATCCTTCTGCCTCAGAATGCATTTTAAAACAATACATATTTCATTTGAAAATCTTTTTTAAAAATATTGATTACTCTATTTTCTCTTCCAGTGATACCATGGAAAAAATAACAAACTGTTAGCATATGATTACAAAGGAACACATATTTACTTGATGAAAACTGGAAAATATTTAATATCAAAGACTCCTAGAAAGACTGAGTTTCTTATGTCAGTAAAGTTCTCTAGGTTTTTAAAGATTACATTGCTCTTACTAAAAGCAAAGTAATTGTATGACTTTGGAGATGGTTATCCAATCTTTGTCTTCTAATAACTCCAGTCCTTTGTAGTCTTTCCATGAGGTCAGTGTGAGGTGCTCTAGGACAAGAAAGCTCTACATAAACTCTGCAGGTAGCACACACTTACATGTGATGTTAATACTGAAAGAAACTGTATCAGTACCTCTAATTTCTTCTGATACTTTTCACATTCCAGTTGACACTGGGTGAGATTCCTTGCAGTTTCCTCTTGTAGAAGTTGAACACGCTCACTTTCAAAAGACTTTAATTTACTTTGATGGAGAAATTCTGCTACTTTGCTTTCTGTACTAAGTTGTAGCTCTCTGTACCTGAAAGAAATAGAGTATTTATTAGCTTCCACAGTAATCAATCTAGATGATAAAGCTAACATCTACTTACTCTATAACCTCATCCCATACAATTAAAAAATTTATAACAATATTCATAATTTATAATAATAAATATTAATGTAAATTATATTACTTATAATTTTGTATATATTCATCAAAACTTCGATAAATAATTTAGATAGGCATACATATGAAAATATTTAAGTTCAGGGAATATAATATACCAATTAGCTTCCTCATTCTACTCTTATTATTCAAAAATAATTATTGTTTATCATTCTATAAGACATTTAAGATAACAATAGAGCAAGTTTCAGTTACACTGTCAAAGTGATTTAATTCCTGTTTTTTAGAGGCCTTCTTAAATCTACAGGGTTGTCTTAAGATTTCTATTTCATTCTAATTTTAACTACAGGGGGGCTTTCAGGTCAGCTCAGAGGTTTAAGTACCTGCATGGGCAATCCCAGTCAGGCACAGGGGATGGTAGTTCAATCCCCACACTTGCCTGTAAGGCAGCCAAAACAAACAAACAAACACAACACCCTTCTAATTTTAAATACAGTTAGATGGAGAAAAAAGGCATAAAATATGCACATTCAACTGCAAATTCTTGTGAAATAAATTTTAGTTAGCAAATATACTATGGGTAGCACAGGGAAAAAATGTACGAGCTGTGAAGCTAAATGGGACACTGGAAATAGCATATTATAATTCAGATAAAGAACATTCTGTTCCTTCTATAAGTGTACTATTAATGAAAAACATTTCCACATTTGAACATATTTCAGCTGATGGTGTTTTAAGGGGAAACAAAACAAAGACACATATATGTTTTCAGAAAGGTATTACAGACCCAGAATAATGCTGGATATGATGCTGAAATTTATTTACTCAGATATTTATTGAGCTGGACACTATATAGGAAATGGCCAGTGTACCTCTACAGAGAGATACAATGTATCTGTGTTTTGCTTTTTGTTAAAACGCAATAAACTGAAATATTTATAATATATGGTGATTTATATGTTCCGTAGAAATTTGTTTTTCCTCTTAGCTTAAAAGGTTTGTGGAGAAGGCAGGCAGATATAATATAAGTAAAAAAGAGAATATGGTGTTTCTGTTCAAAGTAACATTCCAGATTAACTGGAAGGCAGCTATGCTCATTACTACACCTATCACCCATGCAGGCTTCGGGTTCACTGGAAAGATACAGAAAAGGGACTACGCTGGGTTTGTGCAGTCGTGTGTGTGTGTGTGTGTGTGTGTGTGTGTGTGTAAGGTGGAGGAGGTACTTAGACGATGGCAGCAGAAACACAGCCTGTGCAGGCCAGGGCAGCAAAGGCCACAGTGTTTCATCTGCAGGATCTCAGTTAATCCTTACAGCAACCTCAGGAGGCATTTTAACAATGAGGAAGTTGGGCTCAGAAACATCAAAAAATTTCAGAGGAATAAGCTGCTAGAAAATACTAGGTTGGTGTTCAGATCTAGTTTAAGGTCTATAGCAATGGTCCTCTCATTGCAAAATGATACCTGTAACTGATATTCTTAAGGTAAGATAAACTTTAAAACACTTTTCTACAGGTTCACTTTTGTGACAAAAGTATATGCACAGAATGCGAGCATTCAATATTTGCCACAGGACACTTCATTCTTGCTAAAAGTACGTAACATTCAGATTGGTGGGGATTTTATACAAGGCAACCATAAACTATTGGATATAGACAAGGCAATATCAGCTTTGGTGTGTTTACCTTTTTTTTTATTAAGTTCTGACATTAATTATGAAAAAACTTATAACTTCATTAAAAATAAGGACAAGCAAATACTGATTTTTTTTTTCTTGAGTTTATGAGCAGAACATATTTAATGGAGGGAAAGAAGGCTTCTGTCCAAGAGAGGGACAGAAGGGGGGCCCAAGTGGGTTGTCCCCAAACACTGATAAATTTGTAATAAAAAATACCATAAACTTCATCTTTTCTTTTTTTTTTTTAACTTTACCCTTCTGAAATATAGAATTCAACAGTTCTAATTGTATTCACAAAGCTGCACAATATCATGCTCTAATCAGCCTAAAAACACCTCATATCCACCACCCTCTACCCTCTGGACTGGCAAACAGCAACCTGCTTTGTGTCTATGTGTGTTTGCTTACATTTTATAAAAGGAATAATAAAATATGTGGCCTTTTGATCTTTTCATATTCATGTCTTTTTAAATTTTTTTTTTTTTGTATTTTAGGGAAGGGTCTACAGGGTGTTCAGGGTCTCACTACTCATAGTGATCCACCTGCTTATAGTCTCTCAAGAGCTGGGATAACAGGCGCCCACCACCACGTCCAGTCTCAACTGTCATCTCAGAGAGCCCCAGGAGTAGGGCTGGCAGAGCAGGCCCCGAGGATCCAATCCTCGGCCCCTGAGCCTGCTTGCAGACACTTTAATCTGCTGAGCTGTTTGGCCAGCCCTTGATATTCATGTTTAACATGGATTAGCACTTCTTTTTATGGCTGAATAATATGCCAAAATATGGATACGTCATATCTTGTCCATTCATCAACTGATGTACATTTGAACTGATTCTATTCTTCTGTCTACTACAAAAACAAGAAGGGCACTGTGAACATTTGCATATGCTCTCACTTCTTTTGGCTATCTATCCAGGAACATGTGTTATATGGACATTCCATTAATATTTCGAGGAGCTGACAAATTGTTTCCAGTGTAGTTACACCCCACTTTATATTCCCTCCAATGATAACAAAAGTGTTGATTTATCCCTATTCTTATCAACACTGCTTTTTTGATTATTATCATTGCAATGGATATGAAGTGGCTAGAATTCTTTTACTCAAATAATTTACAAATATAGAAATGTCAGTGACTCTTGAGCAAGTTGGTTTACCACAAACATAAATGAGTAAAACGTGGGAAATCAAGATCTTTTCTGTATACTAAACTATTGGACACTCCTAGATAAAAATTCTGAAATACATTGTAAATATGTTACCAATCTTGAACATACTGTATTTGCTTTTTACTGTGATCGGGACATCCTGGGTGCTTCTGATATCAATGTCAACACCAAACGAGCTATTAAAGACAGCTTTGAGCATCACCTGTTGTTGCATACTATTTGACACCTGATAGTTAATTTTTAGCACAAGTATTTTTTTCTTATACTCAAACAAGCAGTAGGCAACATTTAGACATTCAGAAGACAGTATAGGAATTTAACAAGACTTAAACACTTACCTAGGAGATGGTCATCTCTTAGCAATTTGAGTATGTAAAATTTAGTGATTTGAAGCTTCTATAAAACCAAACGACAATTTTAAAGAACTGATTTATTTTCGTGTTATTTACAGAGTGAAAGACTCTGCCTCAAATCATTATGCCTTTGCAATAATATTAATTCTTTTATTTGTCAAACTGAACTGTGAAAAAACTGAACAAGCATTACTGCTATAAAAGCAGTTCCAGCAGGCCGCAAGCAACTTGGGATCCAAAAGCCCAGCCTGACAGTTTCAGGTGACTCCCACCTAACTTGTTTTGCTAATATAACCTGTCACATTCTACACTGTTGACTCATAATTCTCTTCTCATCCTCTCCATTTGAACATCTTGTTTGAACTAAGTCAATATTATTCAGACATTAACAACTTTTATGTTTGATGATACTAACCTCAAGAGGTCAAAATTCCCATAAAGTTAAAGTATAATTAGAATCTCCACCTAGTCTCACAACTGTCTCAGCCTGGCCCTGAGCTCTCTGTCTACCATTATTTACATGTTACATTTGCAACCAGATTTTCAGTTTTCCTAAGACTCATCCATACATCACATGAGATTTTAAAAACAATACCAAGTCCTAGTATGAACTACTTGCTCTAAAGTATTCACTGTGACATAAATTTGGTGAAGTACAAGAAGACAAAGTGAGGTAAGATTGGTGTTAGAAAGGAAGCTACGAGAGTCCATAAGAAGTGTCCTTGGTCTGGACAAAAATGCTTCTAGATATATGATATGCTGGGATTTTGAAAAACAACCAGCGGTCTAAGTGCCTGCCTGGCAAGTACAAGGGCCCAGGTTTGGTCATTGGTACTGTATACCACGCCTGTCATAGAAACCAGGCATGGTGGTGCAAGCTTGCAATCTCAGTACTGGGAGGCTGAGACAGGGTGATCACTATGAGCTCCAGCTGCTCAGCAAGCCCCTGTACCAAATGAATGAATGAATAAATGAATGAATGAATGAATAAAACTTTTTTTTGAGAAATAAAGAAGAGGTATCAATCTGACATTATAGTCTCAGAAATAAAAGAACTAAAAAGAAGAAAGACTGCTTTTATCACATTCTATAGGGATTTATTAGAACATCAATGATTGATGGGGGGCCGGTGAGATGGCTCAGCGGTTTAAAGTGCCTGCTTGCTTAGGAAAGTTCAGGCAACTGCAGGAACTGAGGTTCAATTCCTAGCACTACATGCTGCACCAGCACCACCCCTAGGGCAGGCTGAGCCAGCCATAACACAAATAAATAAATAAATAAAGTTTAAAAAAAATTTTAAAAAATGGGGCCCGGCGGGATGGCTCACTGGTCTAAAGCGCCTGCTTGGGAAAGCTTGGGCGGCTTTGGGGACCGCGGTTCGATCCCCGGCACCACATGCTGCGCCAGCCCTGCCCTCGGGGAGGGCTGAGCTGGCCATAAAAATGAGTGAATAAACAAATAAAGGTTCTGAAACAAGAAAAAAATAAATAAAAATTAAAAAAATGATTGATGGAAAATACCAATTTGCAGTTAAGTCTAAGACATTTGATATTCAGAAAGACAGTGATGTTAAGCTCAAGTACCTATGTTACAGAGTAATAGTATCACTAAGCTTCTCCCCTGGAGGGTTAAGAACATAAGTCTACAGACCAAAAATTAGAAAAAAAGAAGGGTTACAAGGACAGTCAATATTTTGGCCGTAGCCCTTCAAGGTCAGTGAGGACTTGGAACATAAGAGAACCTGTACTACAACAACCTATAACTCAGTGCTGTCCCAAATTATCCAATCAAAGAGATTATGGAGCCACAAAGGAAAGGGAATGATAATGTATAGTGTGCCTAAGCAGAGTCATCTAGAGACAAAACATTCTCTTAGGCTTTCACAGACAGCAAACCTGGTCAAGCAATGGCCGTAACTCATCCAGACAAATGATACTGATAACAGTTCTACCAAGCACTGTACGTGGTTTCAGTTAAATCCTGAGGAGATTGACTGACCTTGTCAGATACAAAAGGTACATGTTTTGCTATACAAGTTTTGCTTTAACTTGGCCTTCACCACCTGGCAGAAAAGTTTAACCAAGAGGCATAAAAAGTAAAGCAGATTAGTATGCTGAGATGTAAAAGGCTTAAATCAATAGCTTCTGGCATTGTCAGTTCTGCTAGTAACTCACTATGATTATGGAGTAGTGGATTATATATACAAGTACTTTCTCTTAGTTCAATGAGAAATTTTTATACCAATAGTGATTAGAAAAATAATTATGTCTGCATCCTGTACTCTGAATATCTACCACAAAGACAATAATATGCATTGTATTAATAATTATTGTGGCTGTCCTACTAACATGTTTTAAAACTGTCTCATTGTTATTTCTTATTAAAAGTAATAAAAAATTAACAAAACAAAACAAACAAAAAAAGAAAAGATGAAAGATCAACTAACAACAGGTTTTCATAAGAACACTTAACATAGGCAGTATTCATATACAGACCCTGAAAGAAGTTCTACATGTCATATTTCAAAGATTTAAGCTATACATGTTCATTCCCAGTGCCATCAGCAAAATCATCATTAAGTAATAAGGTGAAAGGTACATTTACTCATTATTAACTTTTTGTTTAATCTTAGATTCTTATTCCAATAAGAGATAATAACTGAATTTTGCCCACAAAATGTTCATGCCTTCTAGTATATTAAAAGTGGACATTATTTTTTTGACATTTATTCTTAATCCAGTTACCTAATCTCATTTGTCTGATAAGCAGTCTAAGGCAAAGAGTATATAAAAACCTTGTGTTCTGTGGTGACATCCATGTAACTACTGCATCCAGGAAGTGGACATTTAACAATTACTCGGGTTTGGAAGCGACAGTAGGAGGTAGGTGAGGGGAGGGCGTGCACAGAGTGCAGTGAGTGAGCTCCTGCCCTGGGCAGGTCGGTTAGGCACTGGTGAGCACTGTTCTGTTAATAGATTAAGGTACGTTATTAGGAGGGGCTCTGAGACAGACTTTGGGGGTCAGGCATTAAGTAGACCACTGACCACAAAACCAAGGACATTTTCAGTGCTCCACTGAAATGCAGAGATGGGTCAGCAAAGAAACTGCTACGGCTTAAAAGAGCACAAAGGAGCAGGCAGTCATGGCCAGACCATCAGATCATAATTTAATTCTAAATTCCACAAGCAAGTGGGGCAGAAACTGCTGAGAAACTTTCTACACTTGGAGATTTGACCCTGGAAAGAACAAATGATGAAAGTTTTGTTAGACAGGTCTTGCTCTGGCTTACACTTGATCACCCAACAGAAAGGCTTAATTACAAGGCATAAAACGCAGAGCTAGGTTAGTACAATGAGCTGTAAGAGGCTTAAATCAACAGCCTTCAACATTGCTAGTTTTACCAGTAACCCACTGCAATTATGAAACAGTGGACTATATATACAACTGCTTCCTCCTAGTTCAAAGAGAGGAAAACTTTTTTTTCTTTTCTTCTTCTCCTTCCCCCCCCCCCTTCGGAACCAATATTGATTAGAAAATTTGTCACATCTGCACCCTGTGCTCTATATAACATTTGTGAGGACAACAATATGCAGTGACTCAACTATTGTGAATGTGCTACTAACATGTTTTGAATCTCTCATATTGTTATCTCTTATTAAAAGTAATAAAAATTAAAATAAAAAAATAAAAAAAGAAAGGAGGCTCAGGAAGATGTGGCAAATTTCTAGGTACAGAGCCTCAGGGGATTTAGCTGCAGCAAACAGTGCTGCAGTGAAAACAAGACCATGTTGTGTCAAGTGAGAATTTAATTTTGTTTTTTTTTTTTGTCTTTTTGAGACAAGGGCTTGCTATGCAGTTCAGGCTGGCCTTGAACTCACTGTTGTAGCCCAGGCTGGTCTCAAACTTGCACTGACTCTCCTGCCTCAGCCTCCCAATTGCTGGGATTATAGGCATGTGCCACCACGCCCGGCTTAATCTGACCCATAAGGGTAAATGAGCTCTTTCTTTCCCTCCCTCTTTCCTTCCTGCATTCCTTCCTTCCCTTTCTTCCTCTCATCCTTCCACCCTCCCCCTCCTTTTCTGAACAAGTTTTCCTGGTCCCTTAATTTTCCATTCTTAATCTTTTATTAATTTATTTTCAATTTTATACAAACAATTTATCAAATCCATTCTTACAGTAAAAACTTTAAACACAACAAAGATTACACACGCCTCTTTTTCATCACTTTCTACTTTCTTCTCCTCCCAGAGATTATTACTGGCACTAGTTTTCTGTGCAGTGTTCCACTCTCTTCCTCACTAAGCATGTGTGTGTACTGGACACGGAAGGCTCTGCAGCTGCCTTTTTCTTTTTCTTTTTTTTAATGAGCAGAACATATTTACTGAGGTAAAGAAAGCTCCCGTCCAAGAGAGGGATGGGGGGGCGGGGTCCAGAGTGGGTTGCTCCTACCTTCTTTTTGAAACAGATGGTATTATGTCACATAATATTAATTTTTCTAGAACTCCCCCTTTTCATTTAATGGCTTGGTATTGTCACGTATATATACCTTATTCTTTTCATTTAATGCAGAACAAACCATAAGGTATAAATGATTATTTTTAATTCATTTAGTATTATACTTACAAACATTTAGTGTTTCAAAATGCATGAGAATTATATACAATGTTTCAAAGATTCTACTAATTGTCCCCTGTACAATGAATATTGCCATTATGTGACTAAGGGCATTTTGAAGTAGAATTGTTGGCCTAAAGTTTTTTTTTTTTTTTTTTTTTTTTTGTGGGCCCGGGGTTCAATCTCACGACCTCATAATTGCCAGGCAGGTACTTGTGCCATGGAGCTATCTCATCGGCTACTGTTGGCCAAAAGATTTTAAATTTTGATACTACCTAATTTTCCTCCCAAGTAGTTGTCAATGTATTTATTTTTAAATTAAATTAAATTTTATTTTATCATCATTTTTTTTTTTTTTTAGTACCATGGATCAAACTCACGACCTTGCCAGGCAGGCATTTAAGTCACTGAGCTATCTCTCTAGTGCTTCAATTATTTTTTTGAGAACAGGGTCTTGTTATGTAGTTCAGGTTGGCCTTGAACTCACTATGTACCCTAGGCTGGCCTTAAACTTGCAGTGTTCCTGCTTTTGCCTACCAGGGATTGAATGCAGGACCCTGCACTTGCCAAGCAGGTGCTTATACCACTGAGCTATCTCCCTGGCCCCTTAATTTTCCATTTTTAACTAATCTTTTACATTAAACATTTAGTTTCTCCTTAGTTTCTTTATCTGATTTCCTCCATCAAATACTAGTACTGAGCATACTCACTCACCCAACTCAGAAGGCTTTACTGTTAGTGATGCCTGCATTTCCATAGGATGGGTCTTCAAAGGAAGGAGGTCATCTCAATGACAGGCTCCTCCTGGGACTGTGCTGGAGTCCAGAGCAATTCCAGCTCTGCTAGAAGCTTAGGGGCCCTACCCTGCTGGCTCTGGTGAATATTCTTATTTGTTTGCATATACTCCAATAATCTTTTCAAATTTGAAACTCATTATTTAAACACATATTTAGCCACAAATACATCTATAGTTACATAGAGTCCTTCATAGTTACATAAAAAAGTGTATAACCCTAGGAAATAATATTCCTTTAATGTAAAGATAACTAGAACAGAACCAGGAGGAAAACATTAGTTTTTGTATTACATAGTTTGGCTTTGTATTTATATTAAAATAGAAAATACTATCAAATTATCTTAGACAGATTTTATTTTGGGGCTTTTACCAGAAGCTTGCTTCTATATTTAGTTTATCTCTATACTAAAGATGTTAAAATATTCAACTATAGGGGGCCTGGCGGTATGGCTCAGTGGTCTAAAGCACCAGCTTGGGAAAGCTTGGGTGGCTTCAGGGACCGCAGTTCGATCCCCGGCACCACATGCTGCGCCAGCCCTGCCCTCGGGGCGGGCTGAGCCAGTCATAAAAATGAGTGAATAAACAAACAAAGGTTCTGAAACAAGAAAAAAAAATATTCAACTATATGCTGAAGAAATTTTCAATTAAAATTGGAGAAATAATTATAGAGGTGAAAAATATGCATACAGAATTATAGAGTAACAGTGCTAGTAACTTTTGTTCCTTTTTCAGTTGTGATATCTTCCAAATTGAAAAGCAGAGGAAAAACATAAAAAAGTTATCATGAATGTGGCAACATGATTATTCTGCTGAAGAAAAGGAATTTAAAAGCTGTTTGGGTGTTTGTCCAAGTGTCTCCACCATTTCGACCATTCCTCCAACCAGTGTACTTCTCAGCTGTAATAGTGCATCTGTCATTTTTGGCTTACAAACTAATTCTTAAATGAATGTGAGAGATCTTTTTTTGCTGAGCTAAAAACTCTGAGTATGTTTAACAACTGTACCATGGATTTATAAGAATTTCAAGCATGCATTTAGAGTAATTCAAGGCATCTATCATATCATGATCAAATAAAATATGTAGTCATTAATAAAATAAACACATGTAGTAATATTTGGTTTTCATATGAAGGCAAAAATAGGTTCTACAGGTATGTGAAGATGAAAGTACTTAAGTGAAACATATAATGAAAAGAATGTTGCCTTAAAATAAATCAAAGCATGCATGAGATAAAATTAGAGTAAAACATTTTATAACAGTGTCTGAATGGTCGCTGTTTTCCCTTTTGCGGCAACATGACAACAAGCACTTAAAATTCAGCTTGAATCATCCTCTGTACCAAAGTACTTATTATACCAGTGCTTCAAGCACTCAAAAGCTATTTCATGCTGCTTTCAATGTGTGTGTGAGTGTCAGACTACATTAAGGGGGAAAAAATCAGAGCATATAAACTGAAACTAAAATGTCATTAGAAAAATCCTTTTTAAGGAGTGCTTTTATGAAGAATAATTTACAGTATTAATAACAAAAAGGATGGCAATCCTAAGTTTTATTTTTCATAATTTACAGCTCAGAGAAAAGAAATTAATTATCATACAAAGTTCCGTAAAAGGCAAAAGGAAATATATATGTAATTGATCTGATCAATGTCCTAATAACAGGTCTTACAATTATTTTTTTTTTCTCAGACAGTCTTGCTATGTAGTGCAGCCTGGTGTTGAACTGGCTTATGTAAACCAGGTTGTCCTCAAACTCATGGCCATCCTCCTGCCTCAGCCTGCTAAGTGCTGCCACCATGGCTGACAAGCCTTATAAATCTTAATCTGCACAAAAAAATCAGTTTTGTAAAAGGCTAAAGAATTTCACAAGAACTCTATAAAATCCAATGGGGTGCTAAAAACTAGGTCCTGAGGTCTCATACCCAGGTGGTGGCTTGGTAGCAGAGCTAGGCCTATGGCAAGACATTTTTCTTCTCAAAGGGTAAGGATGACTCTTTTTTTTTTTTTTGTCCTTTTGAGACAGGGTCTCGCTATGCAGTTGAGGCTGGCCTTGAGCTCACTTTCATAGCCCAGGCTGGTCTCGAACTCGCACCGATCCTTCTGCCTCAGCCTCCCGAGTGCTGGGATTACAGGCACGCGCCACCACGCCCAGCTGGGTAAGGATGACTCTTAAATTTGATTTCTCTTTCTTATTTTGTCGTTCTAAGGATTGAACCCAAGGTGTGCTGAGCCAATCCCCAGCCCTTTTACTATCCTTAACAAGGTCTCACTAGGTTGCCGAGACTGGCCTCAAGTTTGTGACCCTTCTGCTGAACTCCCCAGTAGCTGGGGTTATAAGCATGTGCCACCATATCCAGTTCTCAGTAGTTCATATAGCACAATGAGGGAGGACGAGCAGAAGCACCTGTGGAACTTCTAAGGTCTCAAGATACCATGGCTCAGCTGGGCATGGTGGCACATGCTTGTAATCCCAGTACTTGGGAGGCTGAGGCAGGAGGATTGTTGCGATGAGACTAGCCTGGGCTACGAAAGTGAGCTCAATGCCAGCCTGTGAGACCCTCTCTCAAAAAGATGCTATAGCTCTATGTGAGACCTAACACAACAAAACATGCAAGGGAAAATCATTTCAGTTCTGAGTTAGCAAATGAAGTAAATACAAGTAAAGTATTTACAAGATTGCCTTGTACACTTAAAATATCAGTTACCTGGCAATGTGAATTCTGTCTAACTGATCTTTGGATTTACAGCACCTAGTATATTACCTCATACAAACTCTTACTGAATGTTTACTAAATGATGGAAATCATACTAACCATGAGAAATTTAGATGTTATTTTTTTTATTTTTATTTTTTTTTTTGCTTTTTGAGACAGGGTCTCACTGTGCAGTTCAGGCTGCCCTTGAGCTCACTTTTGTAGCCCAGGCTGCTTTTGAACTCACAACGATCCTCCTGCCTCAGCCTCCCAAGTGCTGGGATTACAGGCATGAGCCACCACGCCCAGCGAGAAATTTAAATGTTATAAAATTTAAATTGTAAGCAGGTTCAAAACAGGTTGAAAACATTAATTATCAAAAACTAATCTGATGAGGACAATCTGTTGTGACGTATGACAAAGCAAGGGAGTTAAGATTATTATTTCTAGGTGTAGGTGTCAGTATAAGATGAAAAGAAATTATAGGGAAAGAAGAAAAGAGAAACCAAAATGATTATAGGTTGGGCATGATTGAGCTACAGGAAAGATTAAAGTTTCTAAAAATATATAGTTTGGTATAAGGAGACATGATAACATTTTAAAAACAAATGCAAAAGGAGACAGTGAGATGACATGGTTTAAGTTCTGTTATGAGTTAAGATTATGGCAAAACTTACAGACAAAATTTAGGACTTCAGGTGTGATTCACTAGCTTAGCCACACAATGTACAGATGTGCAAAACAGGAATGAAGAAAAATGTAAAAATGAGAAAACTATCACTCTGTTAGGTCTATTTCCCTATCTCCTGATTTCTCTCGTTAGACTTAGTGGTCTACATAACTACTTACTAGTTTTTCTGTAAACTACTACCTTGGGATCTTTAATAAGTAGATATTAAGTATAATGCTATGCTGTCCAGGCATTCAGTAAACACATACTAGCATCATGATCATATTTTTATTTTGTATAGTTGTTCATCAAATGAGAAAGCTTATAAAATTCTGGAAAATGTCTATATACCTGTAGCTCAATCATACTCACCTATAATTAATGACTATGAATACTTCGAATAAAAGTGAAGTATACTTAATATAACCAGAGAAATTAAAATTGAATAAAAGTTCCATACTTCAATGATTATTTTATTATTCTAAAGACACGTCTTCTCTTTTCTCAGGCCTTACTTTTTTGCCCCAACTTTTCCTGTATTCTACCCAGAAAGCATTTTATTATTTCATTTATGAGCTTTCTTTTTTTTTTTTTTTTTTTGTCTTTTTGAGACAGGGTCTCGCTATGCAGTTCAGACTGGCCTTGAGCACACTTTGGTAGCCCATGCTGGTCTCGAACTTGCACCGATCCTCCTGTGTCAGCCTCCTGAGTGCTGGGATTACAGGCATGCACCACCACATCTGGCTATGAGTTTTCTAAGGCAGGGTCTCACTGTAGCTCACACTGGACTGGCTTCAAGCTCACAGCAACTCTCCTGCCTCAGCTCCCAGTGCTAGTTTTATGGGGGAGCCCCTAGGCCTAGCTTTCCTCCTCTGTAGTTGGTAGAAAACCTGGTGTACTCACTGCTGCCTTGCCGCCTATTGCTACTGTGATTGTGATGCAAGTGAGAGTGAGAGGCTTAGAAGAAAGCGACAGTGATTAACCCTAAGGGCTAAGAGGAAACTTGGATTGGCATGTCTATCAGCATGCGCAGGAACAAATATAAAGAGCCCAACTGTGAGCGCTTTGAGTTTTTATTTTACACACACACACACACACACACACACACACACACACACACACACACACACACACACTGTTAAAACCCTAACACAGAATTTAGGCTTATCTTCTCTTTAGAGATAAAGATACAGGGGCTTGAAGTTAATAACTTGCAAAAAGTAGCAAAAATGGAATTTGTACTCAGGCTGGTTCTAAATTTCTGGGCTTTTATGTTAAAAGAATCCTATTATTCTAGAGTGAAAAACAATAAATAAATAAAGCATGCACCAAAATCACACACACTGCCTCTATTGCCAGTAAGCAGAGAAGATCTAATAGGACTAGGAAGGTGGTAGTGCCACAATGTGGCTATGTCAACTAGCTTGCTGCTGCTGTGACACAATCCCTGAGACAAGCCAGCTGAAAGGAGGAAGCGTTCCTTTTCAGCCCATGGTTATCTGGCTCTGGCGGTTCAGCCTGTGCTGATGCAGAGTACAGTGGAGAGCATACAGTGAGCAAGGCCTGCACCTTGCACCTCCTGTGTACCAGGAAGAGGGAAGCCAGGGAGAAGGGGCACACACACACATACACACAGACACACACCTGCTTTACTGCTATGTGGAATCAACTTAGTCAGGACTATAAAGGCTATTCTGTTTTCTGTGTCACTGTTCTAAAAAGTATAAATATTAAGATTTTCATGTCATCCAGAATCTTCTTCATTTGATGAATCCATTTAACTTAGTGATAACTCTTTTGACTTCTCCTCCT